>JANQDE010000083.1:354085-501499 GCA_037157785.1 Cephalotes varians
AAAAAAATATGAAAATTTAACTTAGAAATAAAAAACTAACAAAAATTATTCGCTGTCTTGACCATTTATAATAGCAATAATTGAAATAAGAATTGCGTCCATTTGAAGTAATTGTCTTCTACAATCGGAATTTATATAAGCGAAAACAGTTAGACTAATAACAGCTAACAGTTTCACAAGCTCTATGTAACGAAAAGAAAAGAAAAATAATATGATTAGGTAATCCTAAGTTCGAACAAAGAAAAATGGAAAAGAATAAAGAATAGAAGGAAAGAAAGATGGAAAACATTGAAAGAAGAATATTGAAGTCGTTACTCGCATGTGCTCGTGACATTCCACCGATTGCAATTCAAGACTTTTTCTCGCTTTGAATTCCTGTCTTCTTCGCGAGCTACGTCAATCTTCCGACGTGACATTCGTGTGCGAAGTGCACAGATGCACACGCAGCGGATTGCGTTTATAAATATAAAGTGTAAACTTTAAGCGCGCGGGAAGAGCGTAACACGCTGTGGCAACGGCTGCCGGTCATCGCTACAAATTAGTTACAGCGAAATCTAATGTAACCGGTCTACCTGCGCGACATGGCGAGATGTCTTTATTTCAGATTCCGCGTCAGGTAACTAAAGGTGTTTAGCGAATCCGAAAGATCACGTCGTGGATATGAGGCTGGTTGATACGTCTAAACCCGAGGCATCGCCGAGGAACCGGTGGAAGTAGGCGATGTTTAATTACGATAGTGCTATGGTACGCGTCCGCCGAGAGTACGTCGGTAAATGATATTTTTGATAGGTCTCCGTCTCCGCGCGAGCTGCGTGTCTTTATCGACCTGTCGGTAAAGACACTCGCGTACGACGCGCACGGGCATCGGCTCAACAAATTACGTTTATAAATGGAAAACGCAAGTTTTAAAGCGAGGAATTGTTCGTGTCCTAGACCATGGAGCAGCACATTGTGCCTGCTTTTTAAGCATTCATATAATAATCATTAGAGCGCGGATGTTCGTGAGATTTCATGGTGAATCGTCCTACTCGGGTCATCCGAGATGCATGGCCAGTTCTTCTGATAATGAAAATAGTAGAGTGAAAGGAATTTAGGCATCAACGCATGCGAAAAATAAGTGCACTTGCAAAAAACAACTGGATTGTCTCGACGCGTCTCAGCCCGACTTTCTGAGAAGGTTCGTCATGAAATTTCACGATCTTGGATGCCTTACAACAATCAATATATAAGTAAAAGGATTTAACAATTTAAGAATACTTATAAATTGCATACATATTAGGAGTACTTACAATTATATACCAATAAATATATTTAATAAAATATAGTAAAACTTTTTGAAAGACAAAAAAGTTAAAATATTGAATAAAAAATCGATATATGTATATAATCGATGTACAGAGTTTAATGGTTAATAAAATCTGAACAAATAATTAATTTTGGTGAAATAAGGATATTGAAATGTATACATCAGTTCGTTGATCGAGCCTTCAGATCGACTATTTTCATTATTCTGTACGAAATAAAGGAAAAATCTTATTTTGAAAATGATATTAATCTTAATTACAAAAACATCCAAAAAAATATGCTCTGGATATAAAGCTGTTTGTAATATGCGTAGACCTGACACCATGAAAGAAATAAGAAAGCAGACAACATTTTATTACGAGAAAGTGTTATAATATTTGTCCATTTAGTGTCAAAATATCAAGCTTTAATTGCCTTTGAATTCTTGTCCTCTCAAGATATATCCCGAGCAGCAAAATTAGTTGGGCAACGGTTAACCAACGGTAGACCAACGTTGGACAACGGTTAGCCAACTAATTTGTGCTGCTCGGGATACCCCTATTAAATTTTCATCATCATATACAAAATGCATACGACATCTGTAAAATTATATATAGAAAAGCATAAAGCAGATAAAAGTATAAAGTAAAAAATTATTAGTTATATCATGGAATAGTATATTATGCGTACGTTGAATAAGTTTATATAAAAAATAATCACACTTATAAAATGTGAAAACTAATAATTTAGTGAAATAAGAGATAAAATACAAAATGATAAATGTGTGTATGTGTGTGTATGTGTATCTAAAATAAAATTTAATAACATTTCTGGAATAAACATGGAAAATTAATTAAAATCAAAATATATTAAAAAATTAATATAATAATTAAAAGAAATTAAAGACATGAAGAAGTACATATGATACCTTTGAAAAGAAAACATTGAATGCATATATCTATAAATTACAAAAACATTCTTTTCGATAATTTACGTTTTATCGTAAAAAGAAAAATTGATTTTCGAATAGCGTTACAGTAATCAATCCAAACTTCAAAAAATGTTATATGATTATATGGATATGTTACATATGAATATAAAATTATTTAATAATAGTGCACGGTTAACGTGACATATATAAAAGAAATGTGTCAAATTTTAAATATGAGAAACTACTTTCAAAGTTAGCCATCTAGCGACAATCTTTTAATCACTTTTGCAGGCTGCGTTCCGATAGACTGCTGACTGTTAGTACTGAAAATTTATGGTTCACGTTGCGTATATTATAAATTTTCAGTACTGGTAGTGCATATCGGAACATGGCCATTAAAACAACAAGACCGAAAAAAAACCGATGCGCACCGGCACACGCGCGTCATGTAAATAAAAAGAGATTGCCGTCATCTGTACACTATCATTTCTTTTAAAAAAATGTTATTCAATTTTAAAACGGTTAGCCAGAGACTTTTTCTGTCGAAAATCAAAAAGATAATGGGCAATTGTGATCATTACACATGGACCATTCCGCTATACTGCTAATACTGAAAATCTACAGTATAGGTATGTGTCTACGTAATATGAACTACAGATTTTCAGTACTGGCAATGTATATCGGAACACGAGAATGAAATTATGGGATTCCGCATAAGTAAAGGGCATATGCGCGCATTTTGTTACAGTATACATGACATGAACTAGAGAAAAATGAAGAATGAACATATATGAGAAATAAAAAAATTTTATATATTTAAATTATAAAATTTATATTTTACAATATTGTAAAATATTTGAAAACGTATTTAATCTGTGTTTCTTATTTAATCTTTTTGCATATAGCAAAGTGTTATTATACATTTGATAACTTCAACTTTAATTTTATTCTATAGTCTATCATATTAGAACTTTATGAAATTAATAGTTACTTTTAGATAGTTACTTTTTATAAACTCTGTTTTAACTGTTATCAAAGAAACGTAGAACATAAAAAATGATATTAATATTCTCCTATTATATTTAAAATAAATCGTTTTTTAAATAAATTTACTATTTTTCAAGTAGAAGTACTTGCAAAAAAATTAAAAATGTTATATCGAGTGTTGCTTACAGTTAGAACACATATTTGATTAACGTAAGATATATAAAGAAATTATGTCGAAATTTAACTACGAGAAATTATTTATCAGTTTGACCATCTAGTGTCAAATCAAAGAACTTCAAAGTGATTTTAATGAGTTCTATGTGTATAAGGTATAATGCTGGCGCTAGACTATGCACGATTCGTGGTAATTCGCGTTCTTTGATTTTGTCAAAAAGCTGCTTCGCCAGTGAATTGACACGAATATTAAACGACGAATGCAAATTCGACGAATATGTCTATTTGCATTGTTTGCAAATCTTATATGTATAGAAAATTGCGAGTTTTGAACTGTCACGAATTGCGCATAGTCTGGCGCAAGCTTAAGATACATGACGTGCGTATACAGGGAAGAAGGAATAATTTTACTTTAAATTTCTATTTCTATAGCAGTTTAAGAATTTTTAAACATTTCAAAAAATGCATATGAATATAAAGATGTTATATATATTATATACAAAAGATTTGTGCATTATAGAAGAAATAGTAAAGGTAAGTGATATTTAATTACGAGATAGTATTATGATATTTGGCCATCTAGTATCGTATAATGGCAATTTTGATGGAATTTCTGTAGTTTGTATATGGTTGTATTTTTATTAACGTTTCATAGTACGTAGGATACCAATACAATACGATAAATTATGTACATAAATAAAAAATTTTAATGCAAAATTTTAATGCAAAAAATATATTAAATTATTTGTATATTTGATCATCAAATAATACACTGAATAAATCCAAACTTTGAATAATAAAAAAAATATATATTTTTCCTTGGATGAGATTTTTTCATATCCTTATGTGCTCGATACAGTCGGATAATACTCACGTTAGGAGACAGAAAACATAATTGTCACTATCAGTCTTGTTACCCGTGTACAAGATAGAGAAAGAGAGAGAAGAGCAACATCACTTGTCCTTTCCTTTACAAATCCTCTTCATATTATCCTAATATCTACCATGTTACAAATATGTAACTAGCAAATCAATTACACATTGATTGAACACACACACACACACNACACACACACACACACACACACACACACACGACGAAATACAGTATTTATTACCCGATTTAAATGATTCAAATCTGTGCTTATATGATATCTGAGATGTTTTAACATAATTAATTTCACAATTCTTATTGATCAAATGAACAAATATTTACATATTTTATATATCATTTTAATATTTTTGTAATACTATTGTATTAGAAATTGTATAATAGAGAGGAGATAGGAATATTATTCAAATGTATATGGGAATTTTATTCAAATAATTATATTTGCTGTACTTTGAATATTAGTTATATATCAGTATATAAATATATGAATTAACATATATATATATATATATATATATATATATATATATATATATATAAAGCGAATATGTTGCAATTAAATGCATATGTAATAAATGCATATATTTTTTAATGATCATTAACATAAATTTCTGTAAAGACACAATGCATATTCATATACAGTATATAATTCAATTCCATAATATTCAGTATAATAATTTTTTTAAATAAAATCCAATCAAAAAAAATATAAATATGAAATAGAAATTTATATTATTAATATTTAATATTAATTAATGACAATATTATGTTTTCTTCGTTAAAATCGATGTTGTTGTATTATAACTTTCAGAAATTGTTGGTAGGTAGATAGTAGATTCCATGTCAGAAAATTATTTAAATTTTTTACGCATATAAAAATGTCTAAGTAATATATATGTACGTTTTTTATAATTTGTAAAATACGTATTTTAAATCGTGATATCTTCTTAGCATTTTTTTCTATATTGAGATATAGTATTTATATACATGTAATAATAACATACATGTAATAATAAAACTATATTAACCAAGAAGTCGATATTAATAAGTTTGATAAACAAGAAATAGTATTTAAAAAAATAGCTCCAATACAATTTTTGAAATACTTTGACATCTTAAAAATTATATAATTATGTAATTATATAAAGCAAAACATAAATATCAGAAACAAATATATATATTTACATACAAAATCAGGAGCACATCAGTTTTTCAAAAATATAATAAGAAAAAAATATTAATAAAAAAAATTCTGATATTTCCGGCTTTTCAATTTATACAATGATACAATTAATATGTTAACATATATTAATATGATCTATTTTACACGTAGCTAATGACTTTTCTCGATACAATAATTTTATAGAGAATTTTTTTTATTCCTATTTAAGGTCCTAGAATATCCATGTTTGCTGTCGTATCTTGAACATTGCTATGTGCAATCATGTACTCTGAGATAGATATATATACTGCAACCAACAAACCAATAACACTAGCTACATAAACGTTGCGCTGCAAAATGATACATGTTGCCACACAAAGTCCTAAATACGTTAAATATCTCGCTAGGTTTTCTTGTTTTTTACGGCCAAGAAGATCTGAATCTACAAATAATATAATTATAAATATATATTATTTAAAATATTATTGTTTGTAGTACTTACTTATACACAAGTTATCCTTTTTATGATAACCTCCAACACATTTGATACACATGTCCGGCCCATCACCAGTGCAACCGTCGCAAGCTTTATCGCAAGCTGAAAAGATTTCAAATTTTTAATTTTAATATATATCCAAATAAAAAAAAATTTATTAAAATAAATAACATATATATACCCAAACAAGCATAACTTCCTTCTTTATTAACACAGAATTGATTGCCGGGACAAATATCGTTGCTTCTTAAACATTCATCGATATCAAAGCAACCTTTATCTTCAATCATGTGCCATCCAGTAGCACATTTCTCGCAATCCTTTGGCCCAGAACCTCTGCAAGGTCCATCACATGCCATGTGACATGCAGAACATAGCAAGGTTTTTTCATCCTTATAAGATTCGTAGTATCCTGAAGCACATTCTGAACAAATATCTCCGATATATCCTTTGTCGCAGAAGCAGCTACCATTCCCCTTTCTTGTGCCAGCCCCTTTACATTTGCCATTATTACTGCAAATTCTATCTGGATATCCTGGACACTGTGTACAGTTCAATCCGTAATGACCTTTTGGACAACAACGCTCTGTCTTTTCAATACAGATATAATCGAATATATCTGGATGAGTGTGTTGATGCTCGAACCACCATTCCTCTATCTGACTCTCTAATTCTTCAGCTAAAGTTTGGCATTGCGTTTCACCGCGTTCGATATCTTTACACAAGTTTTCTTGGATTTCAATCAATCGTATTTCACTTTTTGAATACGAGCCTAACTTGTCTTCCTCCCAAGCGCTATCTCCACCCTCAAACTTTCCACGACTCGTCTTTTCTAAACCCTACAAAATAATTATAATTCATAAAAATATTCTAAGACAATTTAAAATTATGTATTTAAATAATATACAATTATGTTATTTCTTTTAAGTTTTAACACAAATGACTTCAATATTTTACTTATTTAATACTTCTATGAAATCAAGAAAGGAGGCAGTTCGTTTACTTTTTTGAAACTACTGATAAGTATTTTGCACGCTGCACAGGGTGGAAATTTTTGAGACTTGAATTCCTCCTTATCCAGCTTTCCCTTCTCGCATTGGACGCTACTCATGCAAGTCAATAAGATCACAAAAATGCTAGAAAAAACAACGCTGATCGACACTCGCATTATACCGCACCGGCTATCGACGCGACTACAATATATTTATAAAAAAAATTATAAAGAGGAAGCACAGAGAGAAAAGTTTTATTCTCGGAGAATAAACAGCGAACTCCCGAACGTTTATCCTAACTCAGACTAGATCATAATTCCGAATAGTTTCATTCAAAACGTCTGATAGATTGACGTCCAAGGTTAGATGGACCAGACGACAAAACGTGTCTTCCAATAATGGCCAATCAGAGCGCACCGCGTGCAACGTCGATGTGTTTCAAATTCCTTGGCTAGTGGTTACGAAACATGACACGAATGCATTGGACAACCAATCAAATGCATCGAAAATACATCTGTATCTTTAGGAAATTTGATTTTGTAACTAAAATGTCACTAGAAGAAAATTGCAAAAAAAGTGTACGAATCGTACCTATGTTCATATTGATGACATTATAGTTTATGGTTATATGTAGTGACGTGTCTTCTGTCATGCTAAAAGTTTAAAGAATTTTGAGGGGGTGGTATTTAATTAATTGCGTCGCGCTTCGAACAATTAGCTAAAATAAAATGTTGACGAAGTTCGAGACGAAGTCTGCTCGAGTAAAGGGTTTGTCCTTTCATCCAAAACGTCCTTGGGTGCTCGCGAGGTAAAATGACAGACTGTCTTTAAGCTAATTCTTGATCATTTAATAATAAAATTAACATTTTACTAATAAAATATTTATCTGTTTGTGAAAGCAAAATGTTTTATTTAAATTATTTACTATGTTAAAAAATTATTTGATAAATATTATCATGTAATTGCATATTAATTGACATAACCTTTTATTTAATGCACAGTGCTTTCAATAATTTAAAGACTAATAATTATATAAAAAAGGAATTTATTTAAAAAAAATTAAAAAATTTTTATTTTCATGATGATTTATTTGTAGATTAGAATAGATAAAAAGATTTATTTGTAATTTATGTGACAAATAACAAAAAGATTTTGATATAATTCAGTATTTATAATTGTAAGAGATTTTGTTGCATTTATTAGAAATCTTATTATAAATGTAATACAAAATAAATGTAATACAAAAATAGAGTATATATATATATATATATATATGGATTTAGTTGAAATGCTTCATATATTTCTTAGATGTTGCTTTCTCTGTCAAAGCATTTGTTTCTGTGCTTGCAAGCTCAGTACTGTTTGCTTTGTTGTCTGTAGTCTGTTCAATGGAATTCTGAGATGTTACTATGGACTCACTAGTTGTAATTTCTTCTCTAATTTTCTCAGATGTAATAGGTGATGAAGTAACTGGTATAATCATGAATTCAAGTTTTTTTGTGGAAATAGCAGACTGACTCGATGATGTTTCTTCAATTGCATTTGTTGTTGATTCTAGATTAAATCTTGATTCTATACTGGATTTTACTGAGCTAGATTCAGAGCTGGTAACATTTGTGTGTGAGTTTTTAGTAACATGTGATTCCATAGATGCTTCTACATTTTTAATAGCTGTCGATGTTGACTTTGAGTTGCTATCAGAAATAACTGCCGCTGTTTGATAAAATAGTGGTACAATAGGATTGTAAAAACCAAAATTTTGCGAAGGTTCTAAACGAGTATAGGGATAATATTGACTTTGTATCACGTTTGATGATATGTGATATCTTGGAAGATATAAGTTCAGTAAATTTTCTCTAAATGCAGGATAAGATACATCTATAAAGGAGACTTGCTGGAGATTCGTCTGATGTTCAATAAAATTATTATCTACTTCAGGATTTTTTGAAAATTTCTTTTCTTCGTTAGAAACTTCAATATTCGAGTCAAGATCTTGTTTGTTTTTGCTTTCTTCAACTTCCACAGATTTAGATTGTTGTTCTGAAAACATATTTTCTTGATTTTTATTTTTTTGTGAATATTTTTTTGATAATTTTATTGAGTTTATCTCGTTCTTCAATCTGCTCATAGAATCAGCACCAGTTGTAAAAATAACATTACTTTCACCACCATTAAAATCCTGAGTTGTGTAGGAATATCCATTGAAAGCAAGAGTATTAGCTTCAGATGTATATATCAACTTCGGCGTGATGGAAAATGCCAATTGATATGGAACAGAGTATGTTTCCGATGTTGTTAAAAAAAGCTGAAAAAGTAAAAAGGATTTCTTTTTACTTAGATATAAAATTGAGAATTATATTATTAATTACCGGTGCAAAATTCATATAATTGCAGTTCATAATAAATTACATGTACAAAATAAGTTTCAAATTTTTATTAAAGAATTTAAAATAAAATTATTAAAATAAATATTTGACATTTTTAGAATATCGTATATAAATTTTTCATTTAAATGCAAATGCGTACTTACAGTAATGCTGATAAAAAACTGAAAAAGCACCATTTTCAAAGATTGACAAAGGGATGTGAACCTAATGAAATTGAGAAGTGAACTACCAAGATGCATAATAATGATCTCTATATACACAGCTCCAACATGAATTTAATGTCCCCACCACGCGTATACCTTTCTGATGACCTGATTCCGTAAAAATGTCCTGAGGGGATAGCTGAGGTCTGTCTCTCAATTGTCATTGGATTCGTCGAAATGTAAATGAATGTAGATTAAATTTCAGATAATTTTATCATACATCTTATTAGATATACACTTATTAGATACACATCGTGCATTTTAAATACAAGGATATATTAATTAGTTGAAAAGAAAATAAATTCTTCTCATGAATATTGATGCAGTCTTAAAAGATACCAAGGTGCTAAAATTATATATGAATATATTACACAATATATCCATTTTCTAATAAAAGTTCTAAGATATTTTATAATTAATAATATTAAAATTATATTCATATTTTTTAATAGTATATAATAATAAAACTTTGTTATTTATATTAATTATGTTTTGAAGTAATGGATGTAATGAAAATATGAATTAGTCTTTAATTAAATAATCATTTCTAATCTTTTTATCAGACATGTATTTATGAGCAAATGACTTGTCATAATAGGTGTTTAATATTTATGTGTATATTAAAAAGATTATTGGTAGGAGATAAGAGAAATAAGATTATGCTTTTTTTGGTATTCATTTAAGTAACGAATGTACCACACCTATCTTCTAAAATAATCAAGATATATAGGGTGGCCAGATTATAAAGATTCATTAAATTTCATCAAGATTGTCTGACTTATTGACTTATGTAATTGAATTACAGAAAGGATCTGAATCAGTTTAAAAATAATGAAATTTACACATTAATTTTTAGATATATGATAATCTTGATCTTTAAATTCATATTGTTTTCATTATGTTATTGCGGCATCCTGTAGGCGGGCTCTGAAGGCGTAGGCCCGAAATCCAGTTTCCGAATGACCTCTATATTTACGTTTCATTTTGTAATCGTACGGCCAGACAAAAAAATCGCCGATTTTCGTAATCTAGGGCACTCATAAAGTTCCTCATATGGTTCACGGCAATCGAAAAGGATAATACGCAAGGCCTGCGAATCAATAAACAATCAATTTCATAATTGATATCATATATGTATTTATATATAAAATGTATATGCATAAAAAGATTGTTGTAAGAATTAAGTAATATTAAAAAAATTAAAAATTACATTTGCAAATTTAAATTGAATTAATAAAAATTAAATAAAAAATATAATAGAGATGTGTTTAATAGAGAGAGAGAGAGAGAGAGAGAGAGAGAAATTTTATCTCCCATATTTAATTATATAAAATATTTTCTGTAATTTTCGCATAAACACAACAAATGAAATCAGGAAAAATATATCACGTTATGTATAAATTTTTCATAAATAAATTACAGTTTGCATAATGGTGTTATTCAACTATGGGATTACCGTATGTGCGCTCTGCTCGATAAGTTCGACGAACACGATGGTCCCGTTCGAGGTATATGTTTTCACAATCAGCAGCCATTGTTTGTTTCTGGCGGTGATGATTATAAGATTAAAGTTTGGAATTACAAACAACGAAGATGTATCTTCACCCTTTTGGGTCACCTGGATTACATAAGGACTACGGTGTTTCATCAAGAATATCCTTGGATTCTCAGTGCTTCAGATGATCAAACTATACGAATCTGGAATTGGCAAAGCCGCACTTGCATTTGTGTACTAACTGGGCACAATCATTATGTAATGTGTGCCCAATTTCATCCCACGGAGGACATTATTGTGTCAGCTTCGTTGGATCAAACAGTCCGCGTTTGGGATATTTCCGGTTCGTGAAGAAATTTTTTCTCGTATATGATACTTAAAAAGATTTAAAATTAAACCTTATTAAATAAAGAATTGATCTAGAGTTTCTTTCAAACTTTTTATTTCGTGAAAAATTTATTAAATTTATATGTAATTTATATATTTTATTATTTATATATTTATCGTTACAGTTAATTATTACAATTAGAATTTAAGAATAGAATTACACAACTATGTAACTATTGACAGAGATAAATAATATACCTCAATAACTAGGTGAATGCAATTGCAGGATTGCGAAAGAAGAATGTGGCTCCAGGTCCAGGAGGACTCGAGGATCACCTGAAGAATCCAGGAGCAACCGATTTATTTGGTCAGGCCGATGCAGTAGTGAAATATGTTTTGGAAGGTCACGACAGAGGTGTAAACTGGGCATGCTTTCATGGAACGTTACCTCTTATTGTCTCTGGAGCTGATGATCGGCAAATCAAAATGTGGCGGATGAATGATGCCAAGGCTTGGGAAGTAGACACATGTCGCGGTCATTATAATAATGTGTCTTGTGTGCTGTTTCATCCTAGACAAGACCTCATTCTCTCTAATTCAGAAGATAAAAGTATCAGAGTTTGGGATATGACAAAACGCACATGTTTGCACACATTTAGGAGGGAACACGAGAGATTCTGGGTTCTTGCCGCACATCCAACGCTTAATCTTTTTGCCGCCGGTCACGATTCCGGAATGATCATTTTCAAACTCGAGAGAGAACGTCCCGCATATGCAGTTTGTGGAAATCTTCTGTATTACGTGAAAGACCGTTTTCTTCGAAAGTTGGATTTCACTACGTCAAAGGATACGTCAGTGATGCAGATACGCGGCGGAGGAAAAACACCACCTTATAGCATGTCATATAATCAGGCAGAAAATAGCGTTTTAATATGTACAAGATCGCCCTCAAATATCGAGAATAGTACTTATGATTTATATATGATACCGCGCGAAGGAGATTCGAGCACGGATGCTGATACGAAACGGGCATCCGGTGTTACTGCCATTTGGGTTGCCAGAAATCGATTCGCTGTATTAGATAGAGCATATTCGGTAAGTTAATATTATCTTATATAAATTTCAGAAAGTTTAAAATTCAATAATTAAATTATTTGAATCTATTTCAATCAGATGATTAATCAAGATCTTATGTACACATTCTTATCATTATGTTTATGCTATCTTTCACTTCTGTAAATAATTTTTGTTATTTTATATAATATTTCTGCTATATTTTTATAATTCACAATTTATAATAATCGATGTTTTAGTTAGTTATTAAAAACTTGAAGAATGAAGTCACGAAAAAAGTGCAAATTCCAAATTGTGATGAAATATTTTACGCTGGCACTGGCATGTTGCTTTTGCGCGATCCAGAACAAGTAACATTATTTGATGTACAACAGAAGAGAACTTTGGCAGAAGAAAAAATCGCAAAGTGTAGATACGTTGTATGGTCTAGCGATATGTCTCATGTTGCACTGTTGGCCAAACATACCGTCAACATTTGTAATCGTCGATTAGAGTCTCTCTGTTGCATACATGAAAACACTAGAGTAAAATCCGGTGCTTGGGACGATTCTGGCGTATTTATTTACACGACTAGCAATCACATTAAATACGCCATTAACAACGGAGACTACGGCATCATCCGCACGCTAGATTTACCGATATACGTCACAAGAGTGAAAGGCAATCAGGTTTACTGCTTGGATCGAGAATGCAAGCCGAGGATTCTCCGAATAGATCCAACGGAATACAAATTCAAGCTAGCGCTTATTAATAGGAAATACGAGGAAGTTTTACACATGGTTCGCACTGCGAATCTTGTTGGGCAATCGATTATAGCGTATTTGCAGCAGAAGGGATATCCAGAAGTGGCGCTTCACTTCGTGAAAGATGAAAAGACCAGATTCGGTCTTGCGCTTGAATGTGGAAATATCGAAGTCGCATTAGAAGCGGCGAGATCACTCGATCAAAAATCGTGCTGGGAGAGTTTGGCACAAACTGCTTTGCTGCAAGGCAATCATCAAGTTGTGGAAATGTGTTATCAAAGGACCAAGAACTTCGAGAAATTGGCTTTTCTGTATTTAATAACTGGCAACTTGGAGAAATTGCGTAAAATGATAAAAATCGCGGAAATTCGAAAAGATGTATCTGGACAATATCAAGGAAGTTTACTTCTTGGAGACATTTATGAACGAGCTAAGATTTTGCGGGTATATTATTTTTTTACTATGATCAATAATTTTACATTGAGATATTGAGAATAAAAATCTTCATTGATTTGTGATTATTAGTTATATATAATAAAAATATATAAGTAATTATATTTTATAATATCGTATAAAAATTATATATAAATTTTTGTTCATAGAACTCTGGACAAGCATCATTGGCATATGTTACCGAAAAAATTCATGGAATATCAAACGAAAATGACGACAACGAGTATCAATCGATAAGGGAGGAACTTTCTGCACTGGAGAAAGGTGCTACATATCTCCGCCCACCCGTACCTATTCAGCAAGCTGAGAACAACTGGCCGCTGCTGACCGTTTCTAAAGGCTTTTTCGAAGGTGCGATGATGTCTCGTAGCAGGACTCAAGTAGCCGCTGCTCTCGCTTTAGAGGATAACGGTGAGACGACACCTGAAGGATGGGGCAATGACGAGGAACTCGGTATAGATGACGAAGAAGGCGTAGAGGCGGAAATTGCGCCAGAAGGCGAAGAGAATCCTGGATGGGATGTCGAGGACGTCGATCTTCCACCGGAACTTGAAGCTGCAGCGACTTCCGACGAAAGTAATAATTATGAATGCCTTCCTACTAAAGGAGTTTCGCCACCACAACATTGGGTTAATAATTCTAAATTGGCAGTCGATCATATATTAGCCGGATCGTTTGAGTCCGCTTTTAGATTATTAAATAATCAAGTTGGAGTGGTAGAATTTGGACCTTATCAATCTCTATTCTTAAATACGTATGCCCGCTCCAGAACATCCTATGCATGTCTACCCAACATACCATCGTTATATGGATATCCCCAAAGAAATTGGAAGGATACCAATTGGAAAGATGCTGCACCAAAGACAGGTTTACCTGCGGTAGGATTGCACCTTGCCGAGCTAGTTCAGCGTCTTCAAGTGTGCTATCAACTGACGACCAACGGCAAGTTTGCCAAGGCGATAGAAAAGTTGCAGAGTATCTTGCTAAGCGTACCATTACTCGTTGTCGATACCAAGCAGGACATTGCGGAAGCTCAACAGTTGATTCAAATTTGTCGCGAGTATATTTTGGGTTTGAAAATGGAAACTGAGCGTAAAAGTCTGCCAAGAGCCACATTAGCAGAACAGAAGAGGATTTGTGAGATGGCAGCTTACTTTACGCACTGCAATCTGCAACCTGTACATCAAATTCTTACTCTTCAAGTAGCTGTAAATTTGTTCTATAAATTAAAAAATTACAAAACCGCCGCGTCATTCGCGAGGAGATTACTCGAGCTTGGACCAAATCCTGAACTTGCACAAAAAATTCGGGTTCTGTTACAGGTAATTTCATTTTATTGTAAATTAATATTTATATAAATAATTGATTAATGTTTATGAATGAAAAATTTGATTTTTTTTTTTAGTCTTGTGATAAGAATCCTGTTGACGAGCATAAATTAGTGTATGACGAGCACAATCCATTCTCACTGTGCGCAAGTACGTTCACACCTATTTACAAAGGAAAACCAGAAGTGAAATGTCCCTTATGCGGTGCCAGCTACAATCCACAGTTTAAAGATACAGTATGCAAAATATGCGAAGTTGCTTTAATAGGCAAAGAACATTAATATTCCATACTGTAATCAGTTTATGAATCTTTATTCAATCAAAGGAAAAATTATTCCTCTCAAGAAATCTACAGTTTTTCTTAATTTTAAGATATCACAAGATCAGTTTTAAATAATTTCGAATTAAAGACAGAAACAAGAAATATTTCTAGCTTTAACAAAAATAATGTACTTTGATATTTCTTGATTAGAAATGAATTCTGAACATACTTCAAATCAAATATTGGTCCATTGATTGAATGTGACAATTCCTTTTGTATATTTCTATCATTTCTATTTTAATTTACAATATCAATCTGCTTTATTATATATTGTTAACAGTGAATACAAAAATAATACATTATAGAGATGAGTATCTCAAATTAGGATAATTTATAAGAGAATAAAAATATTTGTGTAAAAAGTGCAGTATTTGCAAATAAAATCTTACAAATTCCTATCGAGTAGTAATTTCCCAATGTATAAAAGACAAAATCAAAATATATTATAGGAATACATTAAAACAAATTGTAATTAAATTTTATTTATAATAAATTTCTAATTTGTTAATATAAAAAATTAAGCCAATTATGTATATGTTGTTTAAATTCGACAATCCTTTATTCCAGATACGCGATTGGTTAGATTAGGTTAAATTTTATGTACGATTCTATGTTCATTTACAATGATTCTATTTAAATACTTTTGTAATACTTTATTTTTCGTCACATGTGTATATTTCTGATATTTACAAAAATATGTTTATAGCGTTTTTCAATGGGCGGCACTCATGAAATGCACTCAGTGCGTTTTGCATTAAAACCGACACCGTCTGTTGGAGCTCGTATCGAATTTCGGCATTTAGTGTGAACTGAGTGCACATTAGTTCGGCCAATCAAATACGTTATTAAAAGCGTAATAATATTTTGGACAACTTATCTCCACTATAGCACTCCCGGACGTGATTGGTTGATTTTTCTGTTACCAGGCTAGTGACAAATTCCTCCCTTGTATTGGACTACTCGAAAGAGAAAAGATGATCGATGTTTCCACGAAGGAAGAATCGAAGATCGAGATTGCAATTCGGTGAGCGCGCTATCAGCGCTATTGCGTTTTTCTATCCTTGTCGCGCATTAAACACAAAGCAAGGATAGAATGACGCAGTAGCGCTGACAGCGCGCTCCCCGAACGCAGCCCGAATCGATTAATCGCTCGAGCGCCGCGTTTCTTCGCAGGGCGGCGTCGGTTGGCAATGCGCTCGTTGCCGACGCGTTGTGTGCAATGGTGGATGAGGTCTGCAAAGGCCGCTCGTGCGTGCCATCGAGCTACCGACTATTCCGGCCGTTTCCGTGATAAGTACAACGGAATCGCTCGTCGCCGGTGGCTGATCGTCGCGACTCGTCCGTCAGAAGCATCGGGTCGCGAATACGCGTCGCTTCACCCGGCATCGCTCGATCGTGCCACAGTGATATCTTGCCGCGCCGTTTTTCGTTCGTTTTGACTGTTTTGACGCAAGTTTCACCGCGTGAGGGTACGGTGGCAGCGGGCGAAGAGGCGGGAGACAGAATCGCGCGCACATAGAAGCGCTATCGAATCCCCCCCGAATCGACGCCGCCGATTAATCTCGAATCTCGTGAGCTCGATCGACGCGATACGGACGAATCTCGTCGCGACCGCGAGTGCGTATCCGCCCGGGTCGCGGCGCGGCTCCGAATCGTCGCTCTAGTTTTCACGTTGTCGATGGCCGTAAACATCGCGTATACGTAAATACGGACGCACACGCATCGCCCGCGCGGAAGCACACACACACGGTGCGCGTCGCCACTCCGTACGTGTGTACGTGTTGCGCGCCGCTGGGACATACACCGTTCCCCGTAGCGGCGAGTCTCGGCGCCTTCGGTGTTGGTTCCCGACCAGCGGCTTTTGTCACGACTCGGAAGTGCGGAGGACAACGCGCGCGCGTCAACGAACGAGCGAAACGACTCTGTTGTTGCCAATCGCTGGACGTAGAGACGTCGCGGCACGGTGCTGGAGCAAATACGAGTGTGCGCGGGAGGATCTCGTTGCACGGCGCCTCCGGAGAGGTTAGAATCTGGACCTCGAGAGCGGCGCGATTCGAGCGGGTCGAAAAAGTGGCGAGTTTTACGCGAAGGCGAGTAGACTTTTAGCATTATCGCTGTCGTCGGGACTCGTCGACGACGACCGTCGCGACAGACGAATACGGACCGCGATTTCTGTGATAAAGGAGGGGGACGCCCGTGCGGATCCGCCGAGCGTCGCGCTTTGAAAGTAACTGGTTGGTGACAGCGACGACGATAACGTAACGACGACGAAAACTACGGTGATAGTGCTGGTGGTGTACGATCGCGCGGTATGAAAAAATGATGTGATCGACGGTCATCATGGCGGCACCCATGCTAAAGTGGAAGCGGATCGCGAATCCGACCGGGCCCCAGCCGCGACCCAGGCATGGCCACCGGGCGGTCGCCATCAAGGATCTTATGGTCGTTTTCGGCGGCGGTAACGAGGGCATCGTCGACGAGCTGCATGTGTACAACACGGGTGAGTTGATTCTCGAGTGTACTCGTATACGCCGCCGTGCGTCCATTTCCGTGCGGCTCCGCGCCGTACCTGGCGCTTCCCGCGAACCAATATGGCGGCATACGTTGACAAGACCGTGACCGGCCGGATCCGTGGTCGAACGCGTCGATTTCGCGTCTCGAACGAAACGGACAGCGATCGGACCAGGCATTTACCGTCGGGTTCGATCGCGCGAGCGTCCTCGCGTTCTCGGAACGGGCGTTCGATCCCGACGGACCCGTAAAATCGTCACGGTCTGTCATTCTACATGTTTATACGCGCGGGAGCGGCCATTGCTGTCTCTAACGTCCCCCTCCTTCGTCCTGCTCGTTCTCTCCTCCGTCCCCACCGCCGCGATGCCGCGCGCCGAGTTTCCCGTCATTCCATGTTCGCGCTTCTCCGCCTTTTCTTTCTCCTTTTTCCTTTCGTCTTCATTCCTTCTCTCCCTTCTTCCGCCTTCCGCGCGTCCATGTACATTATTATCTTTCTCGCGCTACGTCGCTGACCGCCGTGCGCCTGCGCGCGCCGCTGCGCGCACTTCAAGTCCGATTTCGAAATGTTTGTCCTTGCGCGCGAACTCGCCATGGTAACAGCCGGAATGCGTATGGTCTGTTCTTTTTAGCTGCGCCGTGCGCGCTTTTCCTTCTCAATTTTTCTCTTTCCTCTTTTTTTCTCTTGTCGCTTAAACGAATCTTCTTTTAGGTGCAAGATATAATAGAATGCAACTAAAAATAACACTTGTTAGATTTGTTTTTTCAGTTATACTATATTATTTTTTGCACTAAAAATGAGGTTAACATGTAATTTTGTATAAAAATATACAATAATTTATACATTACTTATGTTATTCTATATAACAAATTTTGTTATTTTCTTTATATGTATCACATTTATACGTTGCATTAATAATAATAATAATAGTAATATTGTATTAATATTTATAAATCAATAATAAGAAATAGAAAAAGGAAAAAATTGTTATATTTTATATTGCGTTAAAAAATATTTATATAAAACAAAAAATATAAATATTGTAATCTAATCTTGCAATCTCTCTAATCAAAATGTTTATATAAGATATATCTTTGCAGCAACAAATCAATGGTTTGTGCCATCTACAAAGGGAGACATTCCGCCAGGTTGCGCGGCGTATGGCTTTGTTGTCGACGGCACACGTATCTTTGTCTTTGGTGGAATGGTAGAGTATGGCAAATATTCTAATGAGCTGTATGAATTACAAGCGAGTCGGTGGGAATGGAAGCGTTTGAAGCCAAAGCCACCTAAGCACGAACCGCCACCGTGCCCACGATTGGGGCACAGTTTTACTCTTATTGGTAACAGGGTCTTCCTTTTTGGAGGTCTAGCGAATGACAGTGATGACCCAAAAAATAATATACCGAGATATCTGAATGATCTGTACACGCTCGAACTCCTTCCTAATGGCCAAACAGCCTGGGATGTGCCGCAAACGCACGGACATGCGCCACCTCCCAGAGAATCCCATACCGGAGTAGCATATGCCGATCGCACCACGGGCAAGTCCTGTCTAGTAATTTATGGTGGTATGAGCGGTTGTCGTCTAGGTGACTTGTGGTTCCTCGATGTCGATTCGATGACTTGGAACAAGCCGGTAGTTCATGGACCTACCCCTCTACCACGATCGCTCCATACTGCCACTTTAATTGGTCATCGAATGTATGTATTTGGAGGATGGGTGCCATTGGTCGTTGATGACGTTAAAGTCGCGACACACGAGAAAGAATGGAAATGCACGAGCACGTTGGCATGCTTGAACTTAGGTAAGTTATATGGGATTTTTTCTTTATATATTGATAATTATATAAATTGAAATAATATTTATTGCTGAGATTATTTAGTCGGTACAAAATATAAAAAAAATTTGATTGTTAAATATACGATTCGACGTTTTAAATGTTCTTATTTGTGTTAGATATTATTCTAATTAATATAGCCCAGAATATTTATCCAGAAATATTATCAATGTTATCAAATGTTATTGTTTCAGAAACTCTCACTTGGGAACAACTGACTGTTGATTCCTTGGAGGAGAATGTTCCCCGTGCTCGTGCTGGTCATTGTGCGGTTGGTGTGCACAGTAGACTTTACGTATGGTCTGGTAGAGATGGTTATCGCAAAGCTTGGAACAACCAGGTTAGGGTTAGTTATAATGGCATGTTTTTCGATTGGACGAAATACTGTTGCAGTAATGATACGATTCTTTTTTTTGGTCTAGGTTTGTTGTAAAGATCTGTGGTATCTTGAAGTCAGTAAGCCAGCGGCACCTTCCAGAGTTCAGCTGGTTAGGGCTTCCACGCAAACATTGGAAGTCAGCTGGACAGCGAGCCCGTCCGCGCAATATTATATTCTTCAAATACAAAAGTATGACATGCCACCGGTAGCGACGACTGGTACTTTCTCTTCGGTGAGCGCACCGGCGCCGACTGCGCCTGTTGTCAGTACTCCTGTTGCGGTGACAACTTCTGCGATGGTAACAACTCCCGCAACCGTACCTATCACATCTCCGCCTGTGACCACTGTCGCTTCCCTTCCTCCGACTACGCTACCTGTTGCTGCCGCCACTAGAGCATCCGTAGCGACAGCTGTGGCAACGGCAGTGGCAACTCCATTACGAATCCAAAGTGCAAGTCCCGTGCAAAAACCAGTACCATCGCAAACAGTGCAAAAGGCGACGAGTCCTATGGCCCCGAGAGTCGCAACCGGTAACGTTATACGTATCCGGTCCCCTCTAGTCACTTCCACAGCAGCAGTGGCTACAGCAACGACAGTGGCGATAGTCACCACTGAGCAACAACAAACAACTATGACTGTTTCTACTATTACTACTACCACCGCTACGACTGTGGCTGGTCAAACGCCCGCTGCCATGTCTGGAATCGCTGCTTTGGCCGCGGCAGCAGCAGCTACCCCAAAGATTACTATGAACAATGTCTCGATCGTGCCACAAACTGCAGTCGCGGCTGCGACTGCAACCAACACTATTAGGATGAAGAATGTTCAACCAGGTCAGCAGATACGTTTTGCCGCACCTGGCGCCACAGTGTTGCGCACTGCTTCACCGCAACAGAGCAAGCAGATCATACTGCAAAAACCTGGTCAAAATATATCCGGCCAACCGCAGATCGTGCATCTTCTAAAAACCGGACAAGGAATGGTAGCCACGGTACCTAAGGTAAGCCTTATTCCTGGCAAGGGTGTCCAAGCAACTGGCGCGAAACCTCTTAATCAGGGACCGACGATACTACGATTAGTAAATCCTAATACGGTTACGGGATCAAAAATTCTTACAACTATGAAGACGTCGAACATAGTGGCGATGAGCAAAGGACAAAATATTACGGGCAAACAAACCATAATGATCACCAAGCCGACAGGAAACAGTGGATTGGTCGGAAGAACCAACCAATTTATCGTTGTCACCACAGGCTCTAGTCTCAGAGCTGTACAAGCTGTAACGACATCACAAGCCGGTGCAGGTCAAGGAGCTACTTCTGTGGCTACTCCTGTAAACGTCTTGCCATTATCCGCTACCAATCATGTCACGAATCAGCAAGGTGTCAAGATGATTGTTGTTTCCTCTGGCGCAATGGGCGGTGGAACTGCTGGCAAGCCTTTAACTATTACAGTTCCAGGACAAGGCGGTGTATCAAAGACAGTGACTATTGCGAAGAGCAGTGCGCAAACCATCTTCAATACTGGCAAGAATCAACTCGTTACCGTGCCACAGATACAAAAGACGCCTGTAAGTGTATAACAAGAAACATTTATGTACTTTTATATAAAATATAAATTAAAGTTATTAATAAACCGATTATTATAAAAAGAATATGATAATTAGTATAAGAATTTTTTATAAGTATTAAAATTTGCTTATCAAACTATAGGAAGCGGTAGCGGTATCTGGAAAGCCAGTGACTTTGCAAATGCCTGCGGGTATAAGTGCAAAAACGGTGACACTTTTGCCGACAAGTAGTAGTTCTATAGTAACTACTTCTAGCGCAGATTCAATAGATACTAACAAAATGCTATTTGTTTCTTCACAGAAACAACCTTCAGCTTCTTTGGGTGAGTAAAGTTGTTGCGATGAAAGTGATGAAAGTTATTTGCGACATTAATTTACACAAGAAAATAATATTTCAGCATCTACTTCTGACGGTCCTGCTACTACTGATGCTGCATTAGCTGCATTAGCGGCAGAAGCTGGTCTGATAGATCCGGTCCAGGAACCATCTGGTTTATCATTCATGGTAGCTACAGATACTGGCGGTGATGATAAAATGGAGGACAGCTGTAACGGTAACGAGGCGACCACAGCAGCTGCTTTAGTCTCTCAGATGGGTGCAGGAGAACCAATGCAAGTCGATGGCGATGGAAACTTTGTACTTCCGCAAGTAGATGGTCCAATAGATGATCTTTTATTGGAAGGTGAAGAAAAGATGGATGTAGATGAAGAGCCAGCATCGGAAAATGCCACCGAATCGACTAGCACTGAATCAGCGATAGTAACAGAACAAAACGATGTATCCGAAAATATTCAGACAGAAAAATCAGCCGTAAAAGAAGAGATTGCCGTAAAGAATGAAGAAACGACGACAGCCGAATCGATTATTGCCAATCAAACCAAAAAAGTTGAAGATGTTGATAATCCATCAATTGGTGACCAAGTATCTATGGAAACTAACGCTGATGATGCAGAGTTACCAATTGAAAAAGAGATAAAAGACTCTGAACCAATAATCGATGACGCAAAAGTAATAACATCCGAATTGCCTGTAGCTCAATCATCCACGGAGACTTCATCTGTACAGACTCCTTTAGCAGACATCGCGAATTCGGCAACAGAAATCGATGAGACTCGGAAAGATGAGAATAGTCTGGCGGAAAACATAAAGAGTGAATCGCTTTCTGGAAACGAAAAACCAGTAGCACCTGAAAATCTTACTGAAGATACGAACGCATTGCAATCTCCCCAAGACGATACTCAGAAAGTTGAAAAGATAAAAGATGAAATCGCAGAATTGGAATCTGATCTTCCAACCGAGAGTTGTCTCATAAAATTGAATGACGCCGATGAACCGATGATTGCTGATAACAGTACATCGACTCCGGCAGATAACGTAACAGCTCCTATTGTTCAAATGAAACTGGAACCGGACGATGAACCTATGGAACAAGACCGAGACAAATTGCCTGATTTGCCCATATCATCAATCAATGGTGTCGCCACACCTCTCGAAAAAGAAATAGAAAAAGTACAAACTCCCATGAAAATGGAGATAAAAGATGATCTTGCTGTTTCAAAGAGAGAAAATCTGAAACAGGAAAAAATCAATGACGCCAGATCAGAGACTGGAGATGATTCAACAGCTTTGACAACGTTGGCTACTGCTGCTTTAGGATCAGCGGAACCAGCGATGAAAGTTAAAAATGAACAGGTAAATTTAATTTCCTGTATTATTTATTATTATACTAAATGAAATACAAATGTCATTAACTGATTTTGTTATAGAGCGAAGAAGAAAAGAAAGAAGCAGAATGGTATGATGTGGGAGTGATAAAAGGAAGTACTAGTTTTATTGTTCAGCATTATTATCTTCCTGGTGACGAGCCGTTAGATATAACGCAATCTTTGACAATGGATGATTTTAAAGGAAGAACTAAAATAGCGTTAGAGCCTGGAACTGCCTACAAGTTTAGAGTTGCCGCTGTGAATAGTTGTGGACGAAGTGCCTGGAGCGAGGTAACAAATTCAATTTTATATTTAGTTATATTAAATTTATATTTATATTATTTAGTGAGAAGAAATTTTTTTAAACAAGAAAACAGAAAACAGAAAAATCTACGAATTTGATTATGAATTCTCGCTTTCGTTATAGGTAGCGGCCTTCAAGACGTGTCTTCCGGGATTCCCGGGTGCTCCGAGCGCTATAAAGATTTCAAAATCCGTGGATGGCGCACAAATCTCTTGGGAACCGCCGCCTAGCAACGTTGGGCCCATCCTCGAGTATTCCGTCTACCTAGCAGTGCGAAGTACCGCGTTGAACAATGATGGAGAACCAAAAACAGTTGTGTCGAATCCGAATCAGTTAGCTTTTATTAGAGTTTATTACGGTCCGAGTAATTCTTGTTCGGTGAACAATAGTGCCCTTAATGCCGCTCACGTGGACACCACTACGAAACCGGCCATAATCTTTAGAATAGCAGCACGAAATGATAAAGGATACGGACCAGCCACTCAAGTCAGGTGGTTACAAGGTTAGTGATTTGTCTTATTTTAACGAATATTTTTCAAAGGGATACATCTGAACAAACACTCTGTTATTAGCAGATCCAACCACTGCGGTGAAAAGTAATCCGCAAGCAAAAAGACCCGCCAGCACAGACTTACGTTCGCAAGTGACTTCCCCACAGAAGAAAATGAAAACAGAACCAGCTAGTGATAATTTCTCGTGAGCCTGTTCTTTCCCTGGCCTCGTACAGCCGAAATTCCCAACGCTACTCATTATTTAATTTCTATATGCCTAACAACGATAATGAAATCAATGTATTACCAGCTAAATGACGTGATATACAAGTAAACGAAAGATATGAACGTGCGATGAGAAATGATAAGAGAAAAAATGGAGGTGAAGAGAAAGAAAAAGAGAAAGAGAAATCCGTAGACTATTACATGTAGCAGTTATATGTAAGGATTGGGGGCAGAAAAGTATTTTTAATGTTCAGTATGAACGTCAACGTCAACTTTCTGTACCGCGTTTCTTACTCGCTGTCATCCTATTTTTTCGTGAAAATGCGCGAGAATTTTTTTTTGTAAAGAACGTTAATAAATGGCGACATAATTATTTTGTGAAGTTAAGTAAGTTTTTTCATGTTTGTAGCGTTTTCTAACGGACGGTACGACATATCGCATCTAAATGCTCATACTTGCATCACGTAAAACACGGCTGGCACGTTCGCACTTTTATGATTTTTTCGTTATCTGATGAGTTTGATGTATGAGATATGTATGGGAATGAATAATAGGATTCATATTCGATATTTTACATATTTGTTTAAACAATTATATATATTCAACAAAGAACTATTTTAAGCATTCAAATTCTCTTTATAATATATTTATCATTGATGAAGTATCTGCAATTCTTTTTGCATTCACCATTATGCAGAAAAAGCTCGCTTTTGAGACGTAGGTTATTTAGTGTACATAACATTCTTGCACTGAGAAAAATGTGTTTATCATATTCTGAGGTAATAAAATACTTTTTGATAAGATAGAATATAAATTGGGAGATATATATATATATATATATATATATCGTCTAACCTTGATTAGTCTCCTATTTCAATCTGCTCGTTTATGTTTTAGTTTCATGCAGTAAGGGAAGCTTTTATTGTGTCATCGATCCAGTTTTACACGTGACAATCGGTGCTACACATTATTCCGATACTTTTGTTACTGCCAAATGCGACAGGAATATGTTATCGATACTAGGAAGCAACCCATAATGTTAAATTACTTATTAAACATGTGTAATACTAAGTTACTATGCTTTTGTCAACATTTGCAACGATGCAGAGATATTTTGTATAATATATATATTAAATGAATTACTGTGTATGTAATTAATGAATATCTGTAAGGATCATTATAGAATGATTATTCATATTTTAGTGGATAAAAAAACTCCATGGAAAGTTAAGGATATTTTTAGACAGCAACGAAACAATTGTTTGATTATTGATATGTCTCAATAATTGTAGGCTGTATGTCCTTAACAAATCTTCTAATCTTTTATAGCGCTAAGACAAGTAAATAGCAAGTAATTGGAAGATTAATGCGCGAAGGAAAGGTAAGAGAAACATACGTTATCTCATTAGAAGGGGACATGTAATATCCCCAATATTTTTTTTTGAGCATAATATTATATTTTAATCAAAATATACTGAATAAACTTTTGATTACTGGAAAAGTTGATTACAGGAGCTGTCGGCAGTCTCGCTTCTCTCGGTTGACTATGTTGAAGCTGCAATAATTTAAGCACATTTTTATTTTAGATTATCCATATAGATATGCTTTTCGTTATCCATTTATAGCATAAGCAAGATAGAACACCATTTACTAACACTTTCGAACGCTCAATTTGTTATATTGAAGTTTTTCGTTTACAAAATTTACTTCACACTAGGAAATCCGTATATAAAAAAAATTATCTCCAACCATGAGAGTATTCTTATGGTATCAATGAACTTTACATTAAATATATGATTGCAATTATTTTTTACATGAATTCTCATACCTGACATCTTTAAAAACATTGCTTGGAATTACAGATGAAGATATAATGTAAATGGCATAACTAAATGGTATATACTTTTCAAATGCATTGTTTTAATATTGTTCGTGCTAATTCTCTATATTTAAAAAACGAGAGAAAAAAGGAACTGTCTCTGTACCATTAATAATCAATAAGAAATTATCAGTTTAATTTTATTTTGTTGACAGGAGATGACACTGTAATCTGTATCTGTGTATACAAGCCTTGTGCATAAAAATATCTTGGAATTGTCACTACTACGCGTCTCATCGGTATTCCTTTCTTTGTAAATCGCCTGTTATTACTGCATTTATACTCTTCACCGAAGTATGTCGTGCAAATAAATATAGATAAATTTCTTATACAATATATAATCTTTACCTTCATTACACTTTCTGTGCTTTATACTAGATTGCAATTACACTTTAGAAAAATTTCATTATTATGTTTTTTTACAAATATATTTGTACATTATGCTTTAAATTTAAGCAAAAGTTTATTTGATTTTAATTTAATTATTTTTCTTATAGTAATTGCTATGTCTTTTACTTTATGTATATTTAGATAGTTTATGAACTTTTAATTCCAAATTTGTACTTTGTTTTTTTCCGTAAAAATAATACCGTAAATTTTATTGCAAAAATACTATCATAGCGATAACAAAAAAAATATAAAAGACAACAAAATTTATTACAGTTATCGGTGACTTCGAAATATTTTGTGTTATCTTTTCGAGAAATATGTCTTATTTGGCAGTAACGAAAGTGTACTCATTTAATTTCTGTCTCATTTTTCGATCATGATCGAGCAAAACTGTATGAATGAAGAAAGAATCATTTACTTCTGATATTAACGATTAAAAAATCATGTTATTTTTAAGATTAATAATACAACAACGTATATATTGAATTGGGCAAAGTTAATTAGATTTATTAATTTGGATATTATAATTTGGTTATCGTAGAAATAAATTTTTCATTATCGAGATAAATCCTTTTTTTAATTCATAATTTACTAAAAGGTATAAAATATTAATTGACAAATACATATTTATTTACTATATCTTATTTTTGTATATCAATTGGAGAGATTTTCAATGATTGAACTAATCTGCTGTACGAGAGACCAAAAAAATCCAATGTCAGCTTCGGACCATAATTTTCCTACAAATCCTTTTTCTATACTAAACCTTAATCGTATATTTAAAGATGCACAGATTATTAGAAAACAGCGGCGAAGAGATTATGGTGAAAGTGATTTACGCGCCATATAGTAGGATCATAAGAGATTGCGATGATATTTCAATGATGATGGATATAATTTGGTGCGTTCTGATTAATGTGTGCTAAATGGATAATATTGCACTGCATGAAAAACCTACAATGAGCGGATTTGTATTTTTTGATAAGGATCCCTGGTTCGATGTACACATGTCGTCGGATAAGATTAGTACTCCTGAGTAGCTAATCGATTTATAATAATACATCACACGACGAAAGTTTCGCAATATGTAATAACGAATATATAAATATATCATTTTATAATAAGCCATGTAAATTGGAATGATGCGTACGAGAGGAATTACAAGAGGATGTGTTGAGGATGCGTATATAAAATCGAATATACGTAACAAGTTAAACGTAAGGAAGCAAAAATTGTAATTGTTAATTACGTCCTTTCTCTCTCGTGCACGTCTTCTAAGGATTTACATTGAATCATACTGTAAATACGTCCTTTAAATCACGTTAGATAATATACGGATTTAGCGTGCCTAATCGCAGACCCGATATATGTGTAAAAGAAAAGTTTCTGATTAAGTTTCTGACACTAATTGCATACTAAAAATTTGTATTTGCATGGAGCATCTATTTCGCTTGCCTTTCTATTTTTCCGTTGTATAACGATGAAAATGTAAAATATCAACATCAGATAAGCGATAACATTTGAAATGAAAAGAATCTCTATATTCCGATATACTTTTTACGTTATTTTTTAATATAAAGAGATATAAGAGTAATATAAAAAATTATTTGTGCTATCTAAAAACGTTGTGTTATATGTTAATACGATATTAAATGTAGGGTCTGCGATTGACAGCAGAAAAATTAAAATGCATGGTTAGCCTAAGGAGCAAATTGCTTTTTCATTGATGAATTTTGTTCATCTATATTATATGGAAGAGACATCAAATATCTATTGTATTTGTTCGTCTAACACGATGGCTTCACAGATTATTTTTAGAACTGATTAGTGCAATATTTTCCAACTGCAGAGTCTAGACAGGAAATACCGTCACTTTTATTGCACGAATTCGCAATTGTGCACATTCTCACTGCAAATGCATCGCAATTGCGTATGTAGCATGTGTGCTACCGATCACTGACAATAAATCATTTAAAGAAAGGAAATTAATTATTTGTTGATGGAAAGTACACTTTCAATTCACGGACTTTCGAGGGTCATTGAAAAATTCGTTTGTAACAATGAATTTTCAAAATTGAGATAAAAATAAATTACTTTGAATCTTTACCGTTCGATTTACCTAATTACTTTATATGTCTTGCCCTTATTTCAATCAAGTAAACTCGGTCTCTTCCTAAACAAAGTAAACAAGAATAATATTACGACCGACTCACATTTCCCAGAAGTATCGGTATAATTAAGAAATAGGTCACGATAAATGATCCTCAAACAATCCTAGTATCTGACACTTGACGTTGAAAACACAAGAAAAGCCATTAAATTTACGATATATTTTATTTCTCTTCAAATATATAGCCGAGTGTATTGTAAAGAATGTGAAAAAAGGCGATAAAAGAAAACGATGCGTCGTATGCAATCGGTTTGTTCACTTTCGAAACAGCCTTCACGTGAGATTCTAACGCGTTTCGAAGCATCAATACAAAGTGCATCGCTATGAATAAAATAATAATACCGGATGTTGCGAAAGTGATGATCATTTTCTGCTTGAAAGAAAAGAATGAATTGCGGTTTAATATATTTATTTTTTAATAATGATTATGACTTGATTTATTTGAACTGTATAATTCTATTACTATTCAATCGTGTAATTATTATATAAGATGTAAAATTAGCGGAAATAGAATGAAAAATAAAATCAAACACGAATAAATTAAACCAAATTAAATAAATCCTAAAATTGACGAAAACATAGTTATGTTCTCTTTTATTATAATTCGGATATTTTATATGATAAGTAATATTAATAATCGAATGTTAAAGAAAATATAAATCAAGTCCACAATTATTAAATAACTATAATTAAGTAATCGGCTTAGATATTAATCAAACGATATTAATCTTTTCGCGTCAGATGATCGATAAAAATTTATGCGCGTTGAATTTCCATTTTTCTAAGATTTGATGAAATCAAAATGTAAATCGATAAAACTGATTAGACTCGATAAGAAAAATACTGCATAAATGAATAGCAAACGAGTCTATCATTGTATAGATAAGCGTCAGAATAGTTTCGATCGCTGCGGACAGTACATCGCGAGCGGAAATGTATTTTATCAGACCGGTGTTACTGGTTGCGATCGCGCTCGTCGAGATAATAAGCGAACAAACGACGAGTCGCGTCAGTCTCATCCTGTTCGCGGACAGGTCTGCTCACAACCGACGATCGATCTTCAATTGTCCTGAACTCTGTGTTAATTAGTAGAAAGAATCCGTAAATCCGGTGACACGCTTCCGTTGGTCATTTTTTTCATCGCGAGCTCGAAAAATATTCTGTTCGCTTTAATCGGCTATGAATTTTCTTTGATGGAACAGTTTTAAGTAAATATATATTATATAAATATAATTAAAAGGACAGAATAAATGCGATGTTTTTGTACATATGTATTGTTTATAGATGTTCACCTGTACTCGTCTGCTGAAATCCCGGCTAGCGTGATACTGCAATTTAAAGGTATTGGCATTAGAACGTATTATAATTTAAACATTTTAATTGAAACATTTGTGTAACATTTAAGCCAAAAGTTAATTTACTTTCACTTTTTCAATATATGAATATGAGCGTAAGATTAATTAATTTTTTTTACGATATTACAATGCGTGTAAAAAATACGATTGTCTTTTATTATTTATGAAAAATGTATAAAGCAGAAAGACAATTTATCTTACCACTACTTTGATCGATTTTTTTTTAATAGAGTAATTTCTTTCGTGTCGAATTAATTCAATGTACTCCATATATTAGTAAAATTGCACCAGTTATTTAAATTGCAAATAGTGGTAAGTCAATATACGCGATGTTTCGTTGCGAATAGCAAAGAGAAAGGTAGCAAGGTCGTTTTCCTAATGCATATCCAGCAGATTTTGTGCGGTGCGATGATTCAACGTCCATAGAGAGGATAATCGTCCTTAAACGTCTAAACCGTAAATCCATCTCCATCAAGGATCTAGAAATCGATCGTATCACTTGTGCGAATGTATACGTTCTCCACTAACGGTTACAGAATAACAAGCACGACTAATCGATTTAAAAGATATTTCATAATATCGATTTGCAATTTTCGAAATCGATTTATGGTTCGCGAAGCGTCGTAATAAGATTTTTAAATAATTTTAAAAATAACGTTCTATTAAATTAGAAAACAAATTTGTTAATTACTTACAATTTGCAACACTGCTAACTTTTCTCGAAAATTTTCTTTTTATTTTTATCACATAATTATGCCAAATACTCATGTGCGTTTATTACCATCGATCTATATTTTCTCTATCTTAGATAAGCCGATATAGTTCGTGACTATTGACAAACGAGAACATCGCACAAGTAATATTAAAAATATTTGAGAAAAACTGAATCCTGTCTTTTTATCGAGATTAAATGAATAAATAATACGATATAATTATGGTAAAGTACTTTCAATAAATGGAAATAACAATGACTTAAATATATAGCGAGAGACGTCGATCGATCATTCGACATCGCGTGAAGATTTGAAATTGCAGTCGGTGGTATTCCAGAACTTATTGATTTGTCTCTTGCGACGTGCATTTATATCTTTTATTCTTAACTCTAGAAGCGAAGATTTCAACGAGATTCATTTTAATAAAGATATAACAAAACTATAATTTCTGACAAATTAAGTCACGTACAAATTTCAGGTTTCATCAAAAATTAACCAACATTTAATATCGAAAAATGATAGCAGAAATGTATAGTCGCTCGAGTTTTAAGAAGAAATAGAATCTCGGGTCTGTAAATTTTTAATTGTATATTTTTAAGTTTATTTTACGCTACTTCTGGGACACCCTATATATACGTCTGCAAAAAAGATCAGGACGCTATCGTATTGTTGCCGGCGCCGGCAACGTGTATATCGGAGCTTCTCCGTTGCGTCTAAAATACGCGATTTTCAAATGGCTATCACGCGAAACTGTTCCTGAGAGGCGGAACGCGGCGCGTCGTCGACGACGTCGATGTGGAATTCGCCTCCTCGTCACCTAACAAGAATCGCATTCCACGGAGTGGGGTTACGCGCAGCTTACGTTTCACAAAGAACGCGCGTGACACATAGATTGTTTGCATGTACACGAACAGATTGGCGATAACGTGGCATATGTTTCGTTGAGCGAGAGCCGGCATACGCGATACGAAAGCAAGAGTGATGGGAATCGACGGTATGAGGGTCGGCGGAGGCAGATGCCCGCCCCTCCTGGTCGGAGGACTCCTGCTGGCGTGTCTCATGCTCGTATGCAGCTGGTGGACTCTGTCTTCCGAGAACCTGGAACTCATCAGGCAAATCGACGATCTGAACGAACAGCTTAAGATAAGGTGAGAGCCTGTGTCGCTGGTTATATCAAACAAAATCTTACTACGTTACGTACTCTGAATTTTCATTAACCACTGTCTCGGCAATGAATGACAGTCATTGTGATGTACATAATTATGTTGTGGTCATTGTGGTTACCAAAGAATTATGTTACTATGCCACTTAAATGTTTATAATGAAGGTGGCCGCTTGAAATATTGATGTCAGACTATTGCAGAAGCATTGCGAGTTTCTACTCTTTCTGAATTATGATTGTTACATAATTTGTAAGGCAATATATGTATATGAATTTCTTTTTCATGAAAATTTTGGCTCGTGGCTTATTTGCGCGATGCACATTTATAATATTATTACTGCTAGATTCTTTTTTTAGGTTTTCATATATTATAATATATATAAATGTTTAACACAAAGTGACAAAGTCTTATTCTGATGAAAATATTAATTTTTTCTTTCAGTGCTGAAGAAAGAGATCAGTGTGTAACGTTGCGAGGTAATTTGGAGCAAAGATTTAAGCACACGGAAGATGAGTTGGCTTCATTGCACGTTCGTTTGGAACAGCAGATGGATTTTAAAAAGAAAAATGAGGAACTTGAGGATTCGATTACGATGTGTAAAAGTGAGTTAGACTCGTTAAACAAACTGGACGCCACAAAAACTGCAACGTTAGAAACACTGAGATTAGAAAAGGATACAATTAATACTCAATTAGATGTAAAGCGGGATGAGAATAAAAAACTTCAAGAGGAAGTAGATAGGGTATGAACTTTTTATTTAATAATATTACTGTAAAATGACTTGTGAAAAGTTTAAAAAAACTTACAATAATTTTATAGCTTAAAGGAGAAATAGATCAGCTCAAGCTTAGTTGTAATTCATCACCTGAAAAGAAAGAGACTCCGAATCTCCAGCCACGTAAGTTACAATTATTTATATCGTAAATTTCATTTGATACTTGTTCCGAAATTTATATTATAAATAACTTATAAATAATTGCATTTGAATATTTATTGAAATTAATTTTTTAAATAGTTTATTTAATATACAAGAAATCTGCAGTGTATTACTAGTACAAATGGAGATATTGCTAATTTAGATTACTAATTGCACCCTGCTTTAATGGTGGAAAAAAATATCCTCCATTTTTCTTCTTTTTTTTCGAATCTCGTCAATATCCCCATTAAATTCTAACTCCGATTGGGCTACTCACGCAAGAATTAATGCGACTACAAGCTCGTTCCCCTTTGTTTGCACATTTTTACTGACTCAGCATTATAAGATATTGTCGGAATTTGCTGATCTAGCAACGACAGTGGTCATTAACAAGCCTCAGTTGCAACCTGTACCGGAGTCTGCTGTAAGAATATCCGTAGCTGGTCAGCGAGGTTTGAAGTACCACGGAATTCCGATCCTACCAACAGACCCACCTGGTGCTGTGCGCCAAACTCCTCGTTTCTCAGTGACTATGTTGAAGAAAGGTAGTGATACCTTTCTCCGTCCTCGAGGCGAGAGAATGCTGCCACAAACATGAAATTAAAAGTTCGCAGTAGATTTGTACATAATTCACATTTTCGTAAATCTGTGACTAAAGTTCTATTAAGATCAAACCTATTATATCGCTTCTAACTAAGCTATCGTGCTCGCCCTTCGAGTTCAATTTAATGATATATTATTTCTCCATGCTGAAATTTTCATAAAAGACTGTTTTAGCATTGTAACACTAAATTGTGTTTTCAAAAAATAAAAATGTAATAATTATCTCTTATGCTTTATGTTACGAAATATAATTTTGTATATATTAGAATATAATATAAAATATTTATATAGTTTATACACTTTATATACTGAATCGTACAGGCACAAGTACGATTTCTAAATTAATAGGTGCCATGCAATAATTTATTTTTCTATAAGAATTGTATTATTTTAATTGTTTTAACATTAAATGCATTTTCTTTCCTAAGCTTAATTTTAAAATAAAAAAAATTAATATATGTACTTCACAAAAATAAATCTTTACAAAGAGTGGAATGGAATAAGATTGTTTATAATTTATAACTTATAAGTTATGACAATTATTAAGTTTGTGTAAAATATTTTGCGATTTAGTTATTTGTTGCAATATTGTATTTATAATAGAATCTTGTGATTAAATTATATAAACTATTTAATGTGAATTACAAATTTTGATTTGTATTTATAGAAATATGTTAAATAATAAAATAATAAAAACGTGATAAATTATATATATATTTTTAACTCTTTAAAAATCTCAAGCGTAAAACTAGTTTTTCAATAATACGAGAAAAACATCTTACATGTGTAATACTTTCAGCAAGACATTCCTGCTCCTAGACTATATCAAAAGATTGGTTACGGATAATTATTAATATTAATATTATGAAAACTTTGGCATTAAAAAAATAACGTATTTTATATTAACATGCATGGAGTATACAAATGCTGATGCAGGAAGCGTTATTAATAATTATTACTAACGCGTATAATAATTCTAATAATAATTCTCATTATATATACAGTTGTCATATTCTGTATAACAAACAATAATTAAAATTTTTCAGAAATACATACGAACTTTTTACTTTAGTATAGTAATTTAGCTTACATGGCTTTCAGTTGAAACGGAATCGAAACAAGTCAATAGCACATCGAATAATTCTGCGGAGCAGGATATCCCAGGTGTCAACGACTTGGAAGATCCTGAAAATCGTGCACGTGGTAATTAAAACTTTAAATATAACGATATATTACTGCATATGTTTAATTTTTATCTTTTTAAAATGTTATAATTTGTAAAAATTATAATGTTTACATTCGACTTGTTCTTAGTTATTAGTTTATCTTTTATCTCAATTAGATCACTTTTTTATTTTATTATTGTTACTATTTTATTCGATATGAAAACTAAATTTTAAATTTTAAAATTTGTGAAAGACAATAAAACTAGCAATAATTTTTTTTATTTTTTTATCATTTATGTAGATACATATAACAATGGAGATGATATACAAAGCACAGAGGAAACTATGGTACCAGAGAACAATTATGAAGAAGAAGATAAAACGCAAGATGTCACAAAGAAACCTGAAGACAAAATTATATAGTATCACACAATATAATTTAGAAATAAATAATGCAATCTTCGAGCTACTTAGTTTAAAATATAGTTATAGATAAATGATCCATCACAGATTATGATCTTTTGATTATACGCATCGTAAAATATTGTGCTCAATTGTGTATTGTACATACACATACTTAATTGTTTATGATATAAATTTTTTATACATTATTATCTTAAAAATATGTATTTTTTAAAGATATATTTTAATTTTTAATATTTTTTATACGTTATTATCTTAAAAATATGTACTTTTTATAGGTTTTTCTACAATATTGAAGATAAAACTAAAGTAATGTACGGATGTGCCAAAATAAGTTGAGTCGTTTTTTATATACATTTGAGGCCATATATGAAATCTTTATGTAATAAGTGGTTACTGTGATCTTTGAGAGATCTGAAAATGAATGCCAATAATTATTACACTAGCAATTTTAAGACGTCAGCAATATTTTTTTGATACGGCATGTTTTGTATCATTTAAAAAGATGATAAAACTATGTAATAAATTATGAATTTTTTACATAAAAATATAAAGATAGGCAAAGTTTGTAATTAAGTAAATATCCTTATCTATTTTTCTTTGCCAATTTTATTGGATGGATAATGAATGATATAAATTTTGATATAAAAAATATTGTTGCGGTTTCTATTAAAGATAAAGGCAGTTCAAATTTGTAATAATTTTTAATAATGAAAATTAGGCATATGATTAATTATTTTAAAGTCTCATTTCTTTACATTCCTTATATCTTATTGTATTGTAAAATTATTTTGTATTCATGATGTGAAATATATCAGTTTTATATATTCTTGTTAACACATATCCAAAATATACTCAGCTTACATAAAATTTCGTAATTTTATTGCAAAATTCCTATGATTTATATTTATGCGATATATTATTTCATTTGTACTATTATGTGTAGTACAACATCGAGTTTATCATCTATTGTAAAGGATTACGTGTTAACTTGCAGTTTCTTTTTTCTCAAAATTTTATACATTATTAAAATTTATGTATGCAAATAAAATTATAACATTAAAGTCAATATTCGTTGATTATCATATTGTCTTCGTAAATCATAAATTATTGTTCTCTACATGCCTGTTACTACTTTGTTTTCCATTATGCTCTTATCATATACGAGATCCATAATTTGTGTCATATTATGTTGAAGCTTAATCTTTCTATTTAATAGCTAATTGATAAATGTCGTGATATATAAAATGACAATGTCATCTGTATTTTTAATAACATATAGAAATTTTTCTAATTTTTTGTTTTTTATATATGATAACGACACATAATGACATGATGATACATGATGGGCATAGTGACTTTATATATATCTCATTAACAGTTACTTCTGTCTTTCATATCTTTAATTCTAAGACAATAATTATAATACTTTTTTACTGATATGAACGTATGAATATTCTATGTTTCAATGTCGTACATCATGTAAGTTTCTCTAACATGCAATTATATATATTTGGTACATTTATTTTAATCGATATAGTTCTTTTTTCAATTAATATAAATCATATATTGCAAAATCATTGTCATAAATGCTGCCAATAATACTTATATTTGCTGCTACAAATAATCACGCTCCTTGTTCTATTATTTTGAAATAAATTATTACATGTTAATAACATAATATGTATAGCATATATGTTTATGTATATAATACTTATATGTACATTCGCAATATATATTGTAATACTAATCGTAATACATAATAAAACATTCGAGAATCAATCTAAAATTGTGCGTTAATCAACGGTTATTTATAATATATATCTATATATGTATATATAAAATATGTCAATATGTTACAACAAAATATAAAATGACAAGGGACTAGTAAAAATTAAGTGTAATGACTAGATAATTACTATGTGGATTTATGTCTAAATGATTGTTACTTTGTGTGTGTGTGTGTGTGTGTGTGTGTGTGTGTGTTAATGTAACTTTTTTCGCAGTTATTATAAATCCCATCACACCAGTTCATGGCTAAAATTAAATTAAAAAATGATTAATGATTGAGTTTTAAAAATTACATAAATGTTATCATATATATTTGACGAGCTGCATATGATTAGAATTCATTATAAATATTAAACTGCACTCAAATGGTTTTGGAGTATAATATTCATATCACATATATAAGAACTCTCTGATTATCTTAAAGCCTACATGATACTTCTTTCTGAGCTTTTATATCAGTACAGAAATAATATACTTTTATTGCCAGTTCAATTATTTACGTCTATAGACATAATATATTCACGTTTTAATAGAGAAATGTCTTTTCGAGATATTTTAGAGATCATGTGTGTGAACCATGTCATAATAATTAATAATACTACATATATAACAATTCTAAACTTTGCAACTTACAACTTTTATATAGTTCTCATTCATAATTTGTAGCAGCATAGTCTTTGAATATATTTACATTGAATTAAATTAAAGTAAAATTCAATTTTTTATACATCCTTTTTAAAATTGATATTTTGTAAAGCTTTTATATAATATCTTGCATTTTTATTTTTTTCTGCATTGCTAAGAATTACTTCTTGCTTCGCATTAACGTTTCATATACTTTTCTTTGGTCGTGTACATTATTTAATAATAAAATAAATTTGAATGTAATCTACAACTATAAAAAATGATTCATTAGAGATTTGTGAAATATTTACTTATTCAAAATTAGTTGCCTTAGGTTTATCGCCATTGACTCTTGTGAAACCTAACTTAAATAAATATTAACAGCCTTTGAGATAAATAAATTTCATGAAAGAAATTGTCATTCTAGAAAACTGGAAATCATAAATATATGCTGTCCTCTATAGAATCCTGATATCCTCTACAGAAAATATGAATCTATTATCATGCTCTATATTTTTTTAATTGAGCAGCATGATTAATTCGAGATCTCAAGTCTAAAATGAGTACGAAATGTATGTTTCAGTCTGTGATTTGACAATTTCACTTTGCTCTTCATTCAAAATATGTACTGGGGTCAATGATAAGGCAGTGAAATGTTAATGAATTGTCAGTCTCTAAATAAGGGTAACTATGTATCGCGTAAATTAAAATTATTAATAGTATCTATTTCGTTGTGGTCTGCTACAATATTACTCCTGTCATTGCTATCGTTTCAACGAGCATCGGTTCAAAATCTTTCCAATAAAGAACTCATTATCAAAAAACCAGTTTTATGGAGAACGGTGGGCAGCGTGTCTCCTCCGTCGAAAAATGAAGGTGAATATCGAGCGAATTCGCCACCAACGACTACGCTTGCGATGCGAATTGCGAGATCTCTCCTTAGCGCGAATTTGTCTGATCAACGAGAAAAATGCATCGTCTATGAATTGTCTGAGAGCGGCGGATGTCTCATAAAACGGACAACCAAGCTCTTCCGCCAACGCCTTGCCTTCCTCTGTGGTCACCTAAAATAGGCATCGAATTCAATGTATGCGAGAAATCAATATTTCATTCTTGTATCATCATATGTATCTTATATATTCACAATTTTTGATATGTCATGGTCAACTCGATAGCATCTGATGTACCTTTCGATGCTGTTGTAGATCAAACTTATTGCCAACCAGCACCAGAGGAATGTTCTCGTTGGCGCGCACACGTGATATTAATTTCCTGTACTCCATTGTCTCTTGGAAGCTATGTCTATCTGTTACCGAATAACATATCATGAAGCCTTCACCGCATCTCATATATTGCTCACGCATTGCTGTGAATTCCACCTATATATAATGATATACAGAGTCAAGATCTATTTCCATTTGTATACGAAAAACAAGAAAAAACACATGTATTATATAACGTTGTAATCATTGTAATATATAAGAGTCTCGAACCTGTCCAGCTGTGTCTAAGATATCTAGGAGAGCTGCCTCGCCATCAATGACCACTTGCGTCTGATATGAATCCTCTATGAATAAGAGAAAAACTATTATTCTCTTTGCATCAATTTCGACAATTCAAATTAGACATCAAATTTTTTAGACTCTACATACTCTAATTTGTTTTCTGCTAAGATTTATTTTCTAAAGTTAACAAAGTCTTCAACATTCTTTGCATGCAACTTACCTATCGTAGGATCGTGATAGTCTAGAAACCTGTGACTGACAAACTGTAAAGTGACAGCTGAAATGTAATGCAACAAAACATGTAATTATAGCAAAATACATACATTCAAATGTTTGACAAAACATCAGATATTCCAATAAGTCAATCAGATGACGGATACCTGATTTGCCAACGCCGCCGTCACCCAGTACCACAATTTTGTACACTCTGAGTCCGCTCCTGACGGTAGGTTGTGTTACCACCGGCACGTCGTCCTTGCCATTGCATGCGAAATTTCTGTCCTGTGAGATGCCAGCCGCCGTCGTCGCCGTAGTCATCGTGACGGCTGGTCGGCCTATCGGCCTTATGTACGTGGGCTGATGCCCGCGACGAACGCCGACACACTTATCCTACGGCGAGGCGACGACTGGCACACTTGATCGCACCGTATCGGAGCGCGACCAATTCAGCGGACACACCCGTGTTGTTGCCGGCGGCTGCTGAGCGACGGACGTCGTGGACGACGCCGTGACTCATGTTTAACGCGTGGGAGAAACACGTTGAGATTTAAGTCCTCGTGGACCTGCGTCGTCCATCGTGATACCATATAACATGACTCGTCGTTCGGTGGCCGGAACACGCACTGATCATCACGCGGGTAACGCGGGATGAATTTGACAGATTCGCAGAGAACGTGACGGCTGTAGGATCAAAACGCGCGCATGCGTTTCAACTGGTTCTACTAAAAGTTCGTCATTTCGTAGATTTTTAGTGGCTAACCCAGTATTTTGTTCTAATTACATCGGAAATTCATAATAAAAAGAAGGATTTTAACGATTTGATAAATTGACTTGTTCAATATAAGTGGAAAGCTCTTAGTATCTGCTTATCTGATGTAGAAGTTAATGCATATATGTCTTGAATAACTTAAAAATATGTAACTTATATTATTTACGTTTCAAATAACGTTTTAAAGCTATATTTATGTGAATTCATTTCTCATTCCAATTAGATAAGAGGTTAGGCAATAATTGGAGTAAGATTTTTCAATAGCCTAGAAAAATCAAAATTATTAGAATATATTTCGACAGAAAGTATACAGCAAATTAAACTTGATTCGAATTTCGTACCTTCTTAAAATAAATTTTACTTTTTGCAAATCATGTGTTTCGATATCGAGAATTCAGCCTGAAATAAAAATTCGTGGCTTACTTCAAATTTATCTGAATTCCCGGAGGGCGCGAAATTCGACTGAAAAAACTGAGAAATTATCTTGGAATGTTGTATCCAAATTTATTTTTCTCTTTTCTTATTTATATGACTACTATATATTCCTACAAAATATTATAAGCTTTGTTCCATGAATAAAAATATTACACACACACACACATGCAAAAATTCACAAATACAATCCAGATTATTGCACAAACCATATCTATATGTATATAGAAAATTGTATTTTTATGTTATTTTAAATATAATTATATATTTGTGTATAATAATTCTATAAGACATTCTATTTTTTTATAAATAATAAGTCGCTTATATGAGTAAGACATTTGTGACATTGATTATAAAAATATGTATTATATAAACATAACCCCAACTTCAAAGCATAATGTAAGATTAAGTTAATATAGTTGTGCCTTAGATAAAATATTTATCACAGACAGAGTCGAAAGCTATAATACAAATCGGAAGAAAATATCAATTCGGACGCCAGTCTTACAAGATAAATATATCTAGCTACATTCTTTGTATGATAATCACTTGCATAACATCCTCTCTCTAAGCTTGATTATTTTCTTTTTATGTTATAGTCTTATTATTATAATACAATATAGGAAGAAAATTTAGTTACTTGTATGAATAAACACTGGTGCAATCCGCCCTCATAGTATTATATATTATGCATATATATGTGTGTGTGCATGTATATACAGCTTTCCTTATAGTATCGGAAGAGATAATTATGAATAAGTAGAGTCCAAATTTAATTGCAGCTGACAATTTAACTGACATTTACATAATTTCAAAATTTATATTCGAATAAATTATTTCAATAAACCAACATATTTTTCATTTTTGTTCAGAAAGCATACTTGTGTAAAATTTGATATAAAATCTGATCAGATCTATTATTATTTAATTATAATGTATAATATATAAATATATAACTATATAAATATATAACTAATAATTTAATGTGTAATGTAAAAAAAATTTTATATTAATGCAAATGCACATTCAGTTAAGTCAGATGCAACAAATAAGGAGAGCAAAACACGAAAGAAAATCTGAGTGATGTGTTTACGTGATGTTTTGTAGTGGTACTGGAGAATCTCTAATTACACAAATCCATAGTACATTATCTCATCATCCTGCGAAATCTGTCTAATTCAAAAATACTTTCTGACAACCTAAATAAAAAATTTATTATATTGTTAATAAATTAGAAATCTTTCTTGCTTTTCTATTACATAAAAATTAGAAACATAAGATATCTACCTTCCAAAGGCATTGACTAAAGCAACAATTTCACTCCTTTCCAAGAAGAAGAATTTTCGATTAAGGTTATTGAGCGTTGATTCCCATTTATCAAATTTTCCTGAGAATAATATCTTTAACGCAGTACCCAGACCTTGGATTTGCAATTTACCCCATAGCTTGCATTTGTCACATCCCACGCAATCCATAATACGTGAAATATTTATAAAATGTTGTCTAAATTCTTCCTTCAGCACTTGTGCCTCTGTTCCACCGGTAAACATAACTGTTTCGTTAAAATGTATCGGAAATGATCTAAAATATACATTATGTGAATAATTCATGATTATTTCATGTACGTATAATTATTTATATACATATTGAAACAAATATTATAAAAAATAAAAACAAATATTGAAACAAATATTATAAAAAATAAAAACAAATATTGAAACAAATATTATAAAAAATACTTACTTGACAACATTCAGTATGTCGTTCATAGCCAATCTTGTATCCTCATCATCCATTTCATTACCTGTATAATATTCGTCTCTTTCCAAATAAGGTGCAGCCTTGGCTAGAGCTCTCAACTGAAGTAAATAAGTAAAATATAGATTCTTTAGCCAATTTGGACCTTCGCCATCTGTTGTTTCAGGAGAAAATCTTCTTTGTAATTCATCCAAATTGGGACCCCATTGATTGTCAGATGACATTTGTAAAGTGTCTTGTGGACCCAACAAATATTTTGAACATAAATGTATATTGATACTGGTATGCAAGCCGGATATAACTCGGTAGAAAACTCGTTTTTCTAAACACATTCCTGAAACGATATATTTATATTAAAAAGAATAAATATTTAATAATGCTTGAGTTAATTTTAAATATATAATTGTTCAATGTTTTAATATTCTGTTTCAAAATAAATGAAAATCACTTTTTATATAATTAAAAAAAAATTTTTAGGCTACAACAAAAATAAATAGAAGTAAAAATGTTTGTTATATAAGAAAATATATATTTATTTGTATTCATAGATTTATAAAGTAAGATTTAAAAGATAGAATTGATATAGAATTGATACAATGCAGAACTTACCATTCATCTTAGAAGATTGTATAAAAATGTGAGGTGAGTTTTCAGGCCTATGAAAAAAATAACCTGCTATATAGACTCGAATAAAATTAGCATGACAAAATAAACATAAATAATATTTAATATAACTATAGTCATACCTAAAGCAATTTTCCATATAAATACTTCGCCATATTCTATGCGCACTGACTCCCTTGTATCCCGTATATCTCTCAGGATTAAGTAAAAGATCCACATATTCCCCGGGACTAGATTCTTTTACGCAGAAATTATCTTGAGCGTCATCATGCTGTTGCCATCGTTCAAATTCTTTATAGTTCTCCGAACTATAATCAAATTTATATTTTATCTTTAACTTTTTACTTGATATTATATATATTCTGCTAATTACCTAATTGTTGTGTTCAGAAAACCAAGTTCTATATTATGATCTTTTGCAGCGTGTTTGCAGTCATTAATTTGTGCATTGGCTCTATATTTATCTACTGGACTTTCATTAAGATGGTTATTTCTCGGAATATCTCCCTTTAAACCATCAGGGATATCGTCCTACAATAAATTATAGAAGATAAAAAAAATTATGGTAATGTTTATTTAAAATAATTGATATAAAAAATGCTTACATCTTGACAGGGTAGCACATGACAATAACGTATAGCGCATTTACTATCGTCTGCCCAGAATGGACAATCCTGTTTTAAGTTCACTTTGTAAAATCTAAAATAATCTTTGACTAGAAGACTCTGAATTCTCGGATATATTCTCATATTATTAAAATAGTCTATAGTATCGACGTTGCAAGCACAGTCATCTATAGATCCTTTTAACTGTAATTTTGATAAATTTTCTATATAATATATTTATAAAAATATGGAGATAATACAAAAAATTGCAAGTGTGTATAAAAACAAAATCACAAAATAAAAGATCTATTCTTTGTTGCTAAATTAGTGTACATTCATTACACTTAAAATAGATATATGTATATTTGAAATCTGATGAAAGAGCGAGTTAGAGTCAGTTTTGGTACAATCTATCGTAACAAGGAACAGGCCCAAATTTGGATGTCAAGAGTGACATTCAATACCTGGCAGAAACATTGATCGTCTTTCCTGGAGTTAGTCCCAAAATAATTACCGCCTACTCGAAGGTGGAAAAGCAAGATCGCTAGGAACAGTCGATAGAACATTCTTCCACCAGTTTCGGGATTCATTTTAACATGAAAAAGCCGCTGATGCGACCGGCTTGTCGCACTAATCAGATCGTGATAAAAGTGGTGCAAATCACAGCGCTGGAATCCCGCTGTTCTCGAGTCACATCGATGCGCCTACGTGCCGCATGAAACGTAAACATCTGATTCAATCCGATACAAAATAATACTGCACGTATCACGAGATTACGCGTGTTTGAGAATCTCGAGTATCTCAATTGAGAGAGCGCGATAACTATAATAAAACCGAACAAGACGCACGTACGAAAAAACAATCTTATTCCCGTGGACGCGACGATATTCTACGATTTCTGTTCGTTGCCCCTGTTATGTCCGTGACGAATTATGTGACATTTTTACGTATGTGTACGTACGATGACATACGCGCGCGTGCACGACACATTTGGGCTGCGTTCAGTAAAGAAAGCAGTTCAATGAGCGCTCAGTGATTCTTTGTTATGATTAGTTTCTACACTTAGATCCAGCAAAGAACTAAAGGCAAGAACCAATCGTATTAAAGAATCACTGCGCATTCACCGAGCTGCTTTCTCCGACCAAACGCAGCCATGTTACGTGAGCACAGATGCAGGACGTGGAACAGATTGATTCGCCTGAGATAACATGCGCGATAACACGGAGCTATCTCTTTTACTCCGATTAGGCTCGATATGTAGGCTCGCTTTTTGCAACTGCACCTTGCATCTTTTGTACTTAAATGAGATAGACAATTGGAAGCATGGGAGAGAGAGAGAGAGAGAGAGAGAGAGAGAGAAAGACAAAAAATACAGAAAATTCAGCAATAAATCTCATCAAGCAATTCAAACGATGCAAGTAACCGAGAGTTTCGAACGACGGAAATTCAATGTTCGACATTGATTCGCTATCCAATCAGAAGATTCATTTTCTAGAGAGAAAAATGATGTTATCAAAGTTCCTAGCAAGTGGGTTCTGCTATTGGCTGTCGAAAATTAAGATAGGCGCTTAAAATATATTTTTGCTTATTAATTTAACGCTGCACGAGTTATTTATTTTTAAATAAATAATAATAAATTCTAATGCATTAAATCTTTCATACATATCAAATGTCTACCAAAATGGCTTGGATCACTATTTCCGAACCGTGACACCGTTTGGTCGCTGTGCATGCGCGAAAAAGGCGTCTCGTCCAGCAGCATTGGATTGTACCATTTGTGTGAACACGTGTTGTCATTCGGAGTAAACGCACGACGCGGTTTCTCCGCGAGGAAAATTAACGAAAAATCGCAAATACAACGTATTCGACACGAATAAATGTAATATAATAAAAAGGAGCACAGATTCGAATTTTGTCATGCCTGTGTGTTAAAATTTGTTGTGTTCGAATGGTTGTTTCTGCGTTCGCGATTCAGACGTCAAAATTTACTTCGATCCTTTTAAAATTGTACTTTGAACGTAGACTGTAATACAAGTAAATAAAATTGATTAAAAATTTAGTATCGTTTCGAAGTACTCGAATAAAATGAGACGAGCATGATTATGTGATGCAAGAGACTTCTCTTTGTTGTAGAATAGTACTTTACTACTATCGACGAGAAAAAGAGAGAAAATTGTAACGACTGATAAATAACTTATTAATTTTTCATCTACAACATACATCTGAAGATATATATTTAAAATATTAAATTTATATATAAAATATATATACATATAAAAGCAAGAAATCTATAGAAATGGAAGCATTCTGGTTTCCTCGTATAATCGCTCATCACCCATATATCATTTTACTAGTCATTTTAACATTTTCTTCGATATGCCTCATTGTTCCACTTACAACTGAAAAATTCCCAGATTTTTCAGATCCTCAAATGGTATGTAGCATCTTCTAAGAGTTAAAAGAAAGTTCTATGCAACTGATATTTCAAATACAGAATGTATATTGTAGGGTTTTGAAGCAAGAGGCACAGTTTTATCGCAAAGACTGATAGCTTGGAATCATTTAATAGAAGCTACAAAAGGAAGAGGAGAACTTACTGATAATCCCTTAGAATATCATCAGTATATGCATCAATTAACTCAGGTATATTTAATACAATTTTTAATTATTCTATGTTTTCATTTTTAACTATTCCAGATATATATTTTTTTTAATCCATAATTGAATAGGCAGATTTAAAAATATGTATATGTCAAATAATTAGCAAAATGCATCATTAAATTTTTAACTTGATTTTGCAGCCTAATGCAAATATACAAAATCATAGTAGGTCTACTCAGGGTATTCTTAGAAAAAAGCCAAAAAATAAAAATAAACGAAAGGGAAAAAAACATCGAAAGGTATTAAATAGCACAGACTATAAAGAAGCGAGTGAAGAGGAGAAAGATGCATGGGAAGAATTACTAGAATTAAGAGATAAGCATAATACACACACAGATATAGAAGATGACAAGACTCAAGATCTTGATAGCGATTTTTTCTGTAATTTACCGACGTCTTCGTATGCTCGTGTCGTAATCGCTGTAGATTTAGAAGAAAAAAATTTATGGTCGATGGAAGGTGTATTAGCTCAATGTCACATTGATGGTGTACTTCGTGGAAATGTTCATTTTCCATCTTTGTGTCAGACGCAAGTTAATCGAAATGGTGTGGCAGGTCATAAATGTTGCAGAAGTTGGTCGCCAGCTAACTATGTGGCACTTTTATCCAATCGCAGTTCTTGTTTGGGAGTAACGGAGAGTGATCTGAGCCGAGTGAAGACACTTTTGCAACAATGCGCTCATTATTATCATAGCCGTCTGTTATTGCCTAATTGTGCGGAAGACTTGAATTGTCAAAGACACGTGCCAATCGAATGCTATACGAAAGATGCAGCTTATCATCTATTGCATTATCTCTTGGATGTTAATTTTATCTCAAGTTCTGTAAGAGCATGCCTTGTCTTAATATTGTTTTAACAAATAAATATTTATTTTAATATCGAATATCGATTGAATTGTTACAGAAGACGGATTCCAATAGCAAACAAAATTCGACATTGCATTCTGTCATGTTATTTCTTCCAATTGCGGCAAGCTCTGCGACTTTAGATTTTTACAAAGCAATAGACAATGATGATTTAATATATGGAAACTTTCGTGTTCAAGGCATGCAACTTGGTCTAAAAAGTACATTATTTGATCGCGATATAGTATCTGATTCAAGTTTGGTACTTGTCGGTTTTGCCTTTGTTACATTTTGTATCTGGGCATATACTGGTTCTATAATAATGACTATAGCAACAATTTTCGCAGTAATATTTAGCCTTGGCATTTCATACGCAATGTATACCCTTGTCTTGCAAATTCGGTTCTTCCCTTTTATGAATTTGTTGACCATTGTTGTAGCTGTAGGTTAGTATTTTATCAAAATAATTATAAATAAAATCTATATAAAAATGCAATAAGTATATTATTGTAATAAAATTTTTTTACAGGCATTGGAGCAGATGATGCATTTATTTATTGTAAAGTATGGGAATCTAGGAAAAAACAGAAACATTCTAATGGATTAGTATGTTTAGTACAAGAAACAATGAAACAGGCTTTTCCATCTATGTTTGTTACATCTCTTACTACAGCAGTAGCTTTTTTTGCATCAATTGTTAGTAATGTAACCGCTATAAATTGTTTCAGGTACTAATTTTATTGTATATAGAGCATTTTTTCTATCTGTTTAAATGATCTTAACTTTTACATATACATATCATTGATAAATTTTGTATAGTTTATTTTCAGGCATGACAGTAATCGCTAATTTTTTCTTGATGATTACATGGATACCTGCGTGTATGATTGTGTCAGAGCATTGTAAATTATCTGTTCTGTCACCTGTCAATTTTATTACCAGAAAAGTTATTCGTCCTCTACGATCCTTGGAAGATAAAATGACAATACAATTTACTACTTTTCTCACTAAATTAGTGCTTCGTTTACGATGGTTTTGGTTACCAAGTTTGGGGATTATGGCAATAGCGTGTTGCAGCGTCGTTTTCTATTATCCTGGCTTGCAACTACCAGATTATATAGATTTTCAATTATTCCATACACATCATCCATTTGAACAGTATGATCTAGTATATTCACAGAAATTTTGGTTTGAACAAAATGAAATGGTGCTTATATTTCATTTATTTATATCTTGTAGATATATTTGCATCACAAATGCATATAATATATTGAATTTGTATAGATTGGTGGAGATGCTCAAGTTTTGCCGTTAACATTCATTTGGGGCATAAATCCAATAGATAATGGAGATTACCTTGATCCTCGTAAACGTGGAACACCTGATTGGGATGAAACTTTTGATATTTCTGATCCAAAGTCTCAATTGTGGCTTGAACAATTTTGTCGAAATTTACGGAGTCAATCTTTTTACCGCAGTACTATGGGACCTTTATTAACTAATTGCTTCATTGAATCTTTAAATTTGTGGATGAACAGAAATTGTAAAGATCCTATAGATCCTCAAATTGAGTACACACCATGTTGCGAAAACAGTACATTTCCCTACAAACCAAATGTTCTACAACAATGTGCGGCCGAAGCTAGCGTGAGATTACATCGCACGCCTTATTTGTGGATTCGAAATAGTCCACTTTCCGCAGGTCCAAAATTTATCAAAGAACCATTATTGTCCTCTCAGGCATTAAATGATACGCTTGTTAAAATGACACCTAAAATTAAAGCACTTATTGTTGAATATGATAGCACATATGCATATAGTCTCTCGTTTGGAAACATGGATAAATTTTTTCATGAGGCAAGTATTATTTATTTCATAATAATTACATGTCTATTAATAACATTTGTAAAAATTTAAATCCTTGAGCAAAGTTTAATCGAATTTATCAAATTGAATCAGGTTGAAAATTGGATGCAGAATCAATTACGAACTGCGCCCAAAGGGATGCAAGGTGGATGGTTTATCAGCCATCTAGCATTTTACGAGCTCCAGCGTACATTATATCAAGGAACTTTATATTCAATAGCAGTATCACTAACTTTGGCGCTAATAGTATTAGCGCTGATAACTTTGAATCCTCTTATCAGCCTATATGCCATTTTAACTATTGGTGCTATAATAATTGTAACTGTCGCAATACTTATTCTTCTTGGATGGAAACTCAATATTCTAGAGAGTGTTGCAATTACTACAGCAATAGGTAAATAAAAATAAAAGTTTGAACTATCTATGAAGTTAATAATATTTGTGGATAAAATTTTGTTCTATTAGGTCTTGCTGTAGATTTTACCTTGCATTACGCTATAAGTTATAAGGCATGCATCTCTGAACAGAAAATAGACAGAGTGGAAGCGACACTACAACAAATGGGCGGTCCTACTCTTATGGCAGCAATTACGAGCGGAGTTGCGGGCGCTTTAATGTTACCTTCTCATGTATTAGCATATATACAAATCGGTGTCTTTTTATTGCTTGTCATGGGAATAAGTTGGATATACGCAACGTTATTTTTGTGTCCAATGTTAGCAGTTATAGGACCATCTTTACACTTTGCTCAATTTGAGTATCCTAGGTAATCAGTTTTTATCATATAATTAATCCTTCAACTACAAGTACATTTTATTTTCTTGTCTATTGACGACAGCCGCAGTTAAAGATTAAATGTTTATAAAATACACATTTTAGAATAAAGCGATTGAATGTTAAGATATAAATTAACATAAATTATTAATCAATAATTAACTTGAATTTTTTCCAGATTGAAGATATTATCAATTTGTTTTCATAAATATGAGGATGATGTGGTTGAAACTGACAAGGATAACAATCGAGCGAGAAAAACTTATAAAGGACGAGGAATGCTTTCGGAATCAACTCTAAGTACATCTAGCTCCGTATGTCAATTTCATTGCAGTGAATTGGAAACTCTTGCTGCAAGGCCTCCATCTCCGTCATTGCCACCATCTCCATTATCAACATTACTTCATTAAAACAATCATTACTTAATTAGGAATTATATGTCATTTTTTAGAAATCTCAATTTGCTATTTTATCAATTATGTCATTTTTTTAAACTATGTGTAAAATAATTATTGACTTTTCAGCAGAAAAAGCAGCTTAATAATTTTGCACTAATTAGATTATATTTTTATGATTCTATCTCAGAAAATAGTCCTATCTTTAATTTAGATCGAAAAGTTTAATTTAGTCAAAGCACTTAATAAGCTGCTTTTTTGCTGAATGCAACCATTTACGTGTTATTCTATGCATAAGTATGATACTATATAATTAATGTGACTGTTGGCTGTGTTCAGATAGTTTTAAGATCAATACTCAAACATATGGTTTATCTTTTACATATATCTACACTCAGCAAATGAAAATGGATTGAAATGGACAGAAATGGATTCGTTTTGTTCGTGTCAAATCCAGATTCTGATCTTTTGAATCCATTTCTATCCAATTAAAGTTTCCGAATATTTTTAAATCCATTTTAATCCATATTAAGGGATAAAAACAAAACGATTTTTATTCTTTTCAATTCAAAAAAAATATGCAGGCCATTAATTCATTTTAATTTATCACGCGGGATTAAAATAAAATAATTTCTACTTTTTAAATACAAAAAAAGTTACTCGGGTCATACAATTCATTTTAATCCATAACATAGGGTTGAAATGATGTAAATGCTATTTTTTCAGTCCATATTTTGTTCAAATGAATTAAAATGGATTAAAATTTTCAATTCATTTCAATCCATTTTCGTTTACTGGGCAGTATATACGATACATGTATACACGGTCAACACACAGACACAGTTACATACACACAGAGGGCTTCCTTTATTAAAAGTACAGATATATGTACATATATATGCAATCAAGAGCATTAATATCATTTGGTACGCCTACATTCAGCAATTAATCTATAATATTTAAAAAGAAAACCTTTCGTTTATATAGATAATATAGCAGAGTACAACTATTTATTGTAAACAAAAAGTGAATTACATGTCATGAAGAATATGAATGCAAGCATATTGAATAGTATCAGTGCTCTTAGCTGTGTATGTATATTTATGGCTATGAAGAATTAAATGTTAACTTAATGTTAACAAGTATATTAACATCTCTTTTATATATTCCATAAGTTTTAATTAAATCTATTTTTGAAAACGTGTTATATGATGTATATGAATGTAACGTGACAAATAATATTACTTAAATGGAATCTCGATGATAATTAACACGTTTTTTCATTTAAATATATTTATGAATAGTATCAATATTATATGAAAATTAACAATGCAAGTATAATGATAAATGATTATTTTTTAGATATTCGATTACTTATCATATAATTTATATAAAAATAGTAACAATAAAATAATTTTATATGCATTTTATTCCAATAAAATATTTTATCACATTGCAAAAAGCTGATATACTTATTTGATACAATTTTTTTAATCATTCTACAATAAAAATTCTTAGTTTTACATACTTGAATATAAAATAAAATAAAAATAAATAAAATAAACAATATTTAAAAAGTTACTATATTTTAAGAATAACCTTACAAAAGACCTTTCCCGCCTTTTGTATTGGTAGGAAAAATTAGGCAGATTCAAAAATTTGTTTTAATAATGTTTCATATTTCCTTTTTTGTATTATTTAAGAATTAAATATTTTCTAAAGAATTTTAAAAAGCATGCATTAAGTTTTCTATCATTTCTATATTTGCGCTATAAGCATGAAAACCCAAACTTTTCGTGTTTCCTAGGGAATTTGGAAAAACTATCATTTAGATTTAGGTTGCCTGCTCTTTTCGCGAAAAAGTAGCCAATTTAAATTTAAACAATTTTTAAAAATTCCCTAGGAAAGGATAGGAAACCTAAACATGTGTTTTTTAAATTCTCTAAGAAATTTCTAATGCGCGTTTGAAATTCCCGCTTTCACGCCATTTGGCTCAAAGATTTCTATGGAAACAAATACATAAACAAAACATGGCATTCTGTAAATGTTAATGCTTATGGGACTTCTAATAGTTATGGGACGTCAGTTCATCAAGCTACAAAGTTGATAATTATAGAATTGACGAAATGTGTAAAAAGTTAAAAATTCTTTTATCTTTGAAATGTGCAATATGTAATTAATATAACATTATAGAAATATATCATATAAATAGGAAAACTGATATGTAGTTCAGTAATTAAGTAATTAAGTTGTAAATAAGGTCATTATTTATATAGAAAGAGAACTTACAAAAGTTTTTAATCATGCACGGTTTAAGGTAAAAAATTTTTATTATCGGTTGTAAAAATGTATTAAAAAATGTTATTTTTATTTGTTATATTATTGAAATTTTATATATTCTTTATTGATCTACATTTCTAGAGCTGATCATAAATCTCTCGGAGGACTTGGAATGAGTCGCTGGCTGGAAGCACTTTGGGAACCAAATGCTGGTTTATTTTCTCTACCAGGTGGACTTGATATGCTGGATATAAGTGGTGATGGAGATGCTAGACTTATTTGTGCTGATCTAGGACCAGTTGGAAGTGATTCAACAAAGGTATACTTACTGTTTTATGATAAAAAAATAATATGATTGATCCATTTATATGTATTATTAAATATGATTTAATGGTACAATAATGGAGCATTTAAAAAAAATTTAGAGAAAAAAGGGAAATTTAGAGAAATAACATGAAAACATTTGTTCTTTTTCCTGAATTTTCCTGAATTTATATTATTTTTTATTTTATTCATTTATAATGGATTACTCAAAAACATACATTTATTTTTAGATACGAGTGTATAAAGGAGGCGATCAGATAACTGAACATAACATGGTAGAGCCACCCTGTGGAGTAGTTGGTTTTTATACAGAAAATGGAGAACCTCGATCATCTGTAGTTGCTGTAGGAGCTGGGGCTAGTGTATATATTTTTAAAAATATGAGACCCTTCTTTAAATATTGTCTGCCACACATTGAGGCCCATCCAAAAGAACGAGAAGTACTTATATTTTATTTAAAAAATAATGATATAATCAATTTTATGTATAATACCTCTATTATGACATAAATTATATTTTAATGTAGATTTGGCATAAATCCGGGTTGGATGAGGAATTAAATGTGCTGACTCTTGCGGATGATTTAGAGCTATTACTGAAAGAACTTGGCGCAGCATTTCTCTCTTCTCGTACTTTGAAGTTTCTCTCTTTGGATAATAACTTACGATTGAGTTTCGCAGAGCAATATAGGCGAATACCACTTGTCAAAGCCAATGCTTTAACAGCAATCACGATCATTCGCAGGGACTCGTGGAATGATCCCGCTAGTAGTTGTCTTATATTAGGAACCGAAGTTGGCGAAGTTCTTGTCTTGGATCCCAGGTATTTTTCTTGCGTAATTATGATCAAAAATTCGTTTATAAACTATTTCACGCATATTCTGAACATATATTATTTAATTGTCATATAGAGCTTTTTCAGTTATGGATAAGCATAAACTGGAGTGGCCACCAACAGCATTTGCCTGTTGTGGCTTATGGACGGGTGACGGTCGCATAATAGTCACTGGAAGAGATGGAAAAATAGGAGCAATTAGGAGAGGAAGTCCTGTGAAACTTTGGGAAACGTTGTCTGCGCCTGCGGTAGCTATTTCCGTTCTTACTTCTGAAGGAGCAGCAGTAGCTATTATGGATGGTACTCTAGTGGGATTTTCAAAAAGAGTATGTTTGAACAAAGGATATTTTGATACAATCTTAAAAATTTTATGTTAGATTTTTTTTCTAATATATAAATTTCTTATAGGGGATAAAATTGTGGCATATCAATATTCCCGGTATAATATTAGATCTAGTTAGCTTACCAGTACCACAAAGTGGGCTGTCTTTATTAGCTGTAAGCACAGTAGGCTATGGAATACGCATTTATGATGGAAAACATCACGTGGATACAGTGAAAATTATGGAGCCTGTATCTGCTCTTAAGGTATTTCTCATTTATAACATGTAAATATATCATAAAATATAAATATATATAAAATCTTTTTTTTTTACGAACATAGTATGGACGAATGGGACAAGAGGAACGGACAATAGCTATGGTCACTGTCGGGGGTGGTTTATGCATGAAAATTCTGAAGCGCACTGCTGATTTTAATATGAATAATTCAATATCGAATTCGTCATCGAGTAATACATCGAAATTTTCGATACCAAAGAAAACGCGATTATTTGTCGATCAAACGATAAGAGAGAGAGCCGAGGCAAAGAAAATTCATAATACATTTCAGCAGGGCTTTCTTCGTTTACGCTTGACAACGGCCAAACAAGCGTCCGAACATTTAAACGAAAATCAAGTATCAGGACCGAATCCTATCACGTTAGAGACAAATGTTCTCGGTTTGGGTCCCAATTATGTGATTCGTATTATAGTGACAAATATTTCTGAAGATTTGTCTCCAATGGAATTGTATATTCTCTGCAGAGCCGAGGACACCGATGTGAATCCTTGTGTGATAGATTTGCCTTTGCTACCGAGTGCTGTGCCTATACCATTAGCTGTTAACGCAAACTTGAAGAGTCAAATATCAGGGAAAATTAAAATATTACTCTGCAAGAAATCAAATCCAAAACCTTTAATTGTAACGACTGTAATATTGCCAGCCGCCGAGGAAGATTTTGAAATCTAATTATTTAAATTGTAATTGAGAATTCAGCCAAGTACAAATATGAAATAAATTACATTTTATTTAGTTTAAAATAGATATCGTAAAATAAATTGAATATTATTGTGTATATATATATATCTATAAAATATAATAGGTATGATTGTTTATAATAATAAATATGAACTTTTTACACTTTTTACATTATTTCTCGAAGGATTGTATTAATAGTTTACAATAAAATGCGCAGTACGTTTTCATTTACTTTGTTTATTATGTCTGCAAGTATAATCTTATGAATTAATATATATCTTTCATTTTTCTTGATTGTACACGTTACATTGATTAAGGCAACAAGAAGCTATATTCATATGCACATCAGGTGTGTTGCGTATTGATACAATGTTTTAAGCATTCTGATTAACAACTTTTCTTATATATATATTGTCGACATGTTTTAAAATAAACGTTCAAGTCTATACATATAAAATAAAATTGTGTAACTAAAATTTAAAATGACGCTCTTTTTTTTTATATATGATACAACTTTTCAAAATATGAAAAGCTAAAGTACATTATGTATTTTTACGATTTCAAGCCCAATTAATTTGTATAATTTTTGTTGTTATTAAATTTACTACATTTACAGAATTTTCAATAATTAATAATCAAATATATACTGATGATAACAGAGATTTAATTTTTCTATGTTCATTCAGTTGCAACTTTCCCATAGCCACTTTTACTCTTAAAAATAAATCGTATATGTAAAATCATGGATACAAAGAATCTTTAAAATAGCATAATGATAATTCAATACAATAAGTACAATATAAAATCGTGCTTCAATATTGTTAAACATTTATAAACATGATTAAAAATTTTGTTGCTATTGGAAAATATATATAAATACATAATTATTCATATTTACGATAATTTAAAATACAAAATTTAAAATACAATTTTTTCTAAGAATAATAATCATACATAGACTTATTATTGTTGTGTAAATAATATTTTAAATACTTTAGAAAGAATAAACTGTTCATGTATTAATGTAATTCATACCTACGACATATCGTTTTTTAAATGGGCAGTTTCTTATACAATTATGATTATTTATAGTTATATCTGCGTATAACATTAATTATAAATCAATATAACAACATATCAGCACTAAAAGCTAGCAAACTACTGTGGAAAACACTACAGAACGTCATTCTCTCCAGTCATACTCACTCCAGTCACATTTGTTACTCGCGCATCACATTATTCAAGAAACATAGGAGTAAATAAAAAAAAAGATTCGTTTTTGTTGGGAGCAAACATACGGAAACGTGGACGTAATGTTAATGAATAATTCTTGTACATCACAGTATGAATGCTTCCAATTTCATGCTCTTCGTCGACTCGGTTATATGCGTTATATTATCGTAATAGCATACGTTCCTATAACATTTACTTCTCTTCTACTACATTAGTACATACTCTCTCCACGTGTGTACTGTGGACGACAGATCAGATTCTATACATGATTTTTCGGAAGTAATAGATCCGTGTACATGGCACCAAGCGACTTCTTTGAACACGTTTCTAATAATCTTAAGCATACAAAAATAAATTATAATAATTATATGATTGTGTGTCTCTGTGAGCTTATGCATGTATAGTGAATACTATATTATGTGTACATATACACACATATGCATGTACGTACATGCATACGTATTCATATATATATGTGTGTGTATGATATATATATATATATATATATATATATATATATATATATAAATTATGTATATACTTTAAAGTACAATCCCTTAATAATATTCGTGATTTTACGGAGTACAATGCTTAAAATGCTCATTTTTTTTCTTTATAATGCGTCTTAATGGAACACCTAGGTGAGTTGTAAATCAACATTGATCAAAAAATTTTGACCATATAAAATATATTGTATATTTAATGTGTTTCGATAATGCCCGTGTAATTGAAAAGCTTTTTTATTACATATATATATAATACCTAAAATACATTCTGATAGGAATATGCATTGAAAATATGTTTCTCCCCTAAGTGTTCCTATACTAATATATCCACCATGGCGTTTGCTGGTGTTGCTTTGGCTGCAGCAAATTACCTGCGTTATAAATAAATCACTTAAAGAAAATTGTTCATAAGCTTTTATCGTTTGTTTAGATTTACGTGCCATGTTGTACTTACCTACATACTTTAAATTTAAATAAAGAGTTACAGACTTGTGAAGGCACAAGATAAAACGACTAGGATCAACGCTAAAAGAATTCCAGGAGATCGAACAATTGCCGAATTTTCTGTAAATAGATAGGAAATTAAGAACTGATGATAAAAAATATTTAATGTTTTGCTGTTTGGTAAGAAAATTGTATTCATACCTTTTAATGCCAAATCAGGTGGATAATCTAAAAGAAAAATAAAAAACCAAGTTTTATTTTTGTAATTTGTTTATATTATGTATTTGTTTATATTATTTATATTAATATTTTAATTATTTTTAAATTGTTTAATTGCATATTTAATTTAATAATCGAATTATAAATCAATACGACTGATTAATAAGTCTTTCTTATAAATAGCAATTTTTTATTCGACTAAATTTTACACTATTTATAATAAAATAATGCACAAATATAAACCATGAGAATATTTTTAAATGCACAAACAAATCTGTATATATTGCTAAAAACGTATAAAAATTTACAATTTACGCACCAGCAGTAAATGTATGCGGTTCTGAGTCCAGAGACCATCCGAATGCGTTTCTAGCCTTTAGGATCGCCTCGTAAGATCCAGGCTGAAGTTCTCGAATTGGATACTCTACAGTAAATTGGTTTCCTTTACCATCTTTGACTTCAGGCTCAACAATGTTCCATTCTTGGTCACCCTTGCGACGATATTGCAACTACAAATAGAGAAAAATTATATTTCAAATTACATTTCACTTCAAAAGTTCTAATAAAAAAATGCGTGTTTTTGATGCACATCGCAAATTTACCTTGTATTCACTGATTGGCGAGTAACTCTCTAAACGCCACTTCAGAATGATTCCTGCATCATCATTAGTTATCTCAGCACCGTATATCATCGCTTGCGAAGGTATACCTAAAATGTGTTTTGTAAAAATCAGTTTACTCTCTACAATAAGTAGAGAACAATAAGTTCTCTAGCAATTTAAGAAAGTTAAACAAAAATCACTCGAATACTTTCGTACACATATTAATCTTATAGAGAAATGTCAATCTTATATTTTTTTAAATGTAATTTTTAAAATAATTATTATGTATGTTTTAAATAATTTACATTTAAAAATTATACAATATATATATATATATATATATATCTTATTTTATATAACAGTAATTATACCTGTTAAGGTGATACGTTTGATGTCATGACCAATGGTATTTTGCGCGCGACAGTTGTACTCGCCAAAATCCCGTTGCAAAGTATGCAAAATCTTTAAAACATGCTTGGTTTTGTTGTCTTTCGATGTTATCCCATGTTGCATCACTATCGATGCTTTCTTTTGCGTAAGTTTTTTTTCATCTTTATACCATGTTATAATTGCCTCAGGATAGGCGCTCACGATGCACGTAATTTCCGATTCCATACCCGTGCCACTATAGACTATGCTTCTTTCCACTTCGATTTTAGGTTTGTCTGCCATGGAAAGCGGAACGCGTCAATCGCTAATGTCAATATGCAAAACAGACAGCTCTGAGAGCCATGTCGGCCAAACGAGAATAAACAATTAACTCACAATGCACAATGACGTTGATCGCTTCCATCGCCGGCATCTTCGAACCATCTTCAGCAAGGCATTGATATAGGCCGCTATGAGATTCATTCACTTTCCTTATCGTGATGTAATTTCCGTCCAAGATCACGTCGGGATCATAACTGTCCACCTTCTTGTTCTAAAGCAAAAGCAATGGACGGAATCAGTTTTGTTTTCCAACTTATTAAAACTTTGTTCGCGATTTTTTAGAATCTATAATTATTACGAATATTGTGATAAAGCAGTGATAAGAGCATTAGAATTATCAATAATATTATTAATGTCATCTTACTTCGATGAACCATTTGATTTCGGGTGGCGGCTGTATGTCGGTTTCGCAACCAAGCTTGATAGTATGACCCTGATTCACTTCGACTCTCTTTGAAGGTATCACACGTATAATCCCCTTATGCGAGTGCTGCGGCGGCGAGATCGTAGATTCTTCATGCGGTCTTTCATCAACCAGCAGACGGTGAATCAATTCTATAGGGTCGGGTTTTCGCAAAATACTGCATTTATAATTGTTGGAGCTGTCCTCGACCGACGCGTTGTAGATCACCAGGCTGTTATTCGGAAATCGTACGATTCTCTTATCATTCACTACATGCGTCTCTGTTTCGATGTATAGATACGTATTGTCTTTCATCCACGCGACCACGTAATTTTCTGAAATAATCCGCGATAAGCTTATTAAAGAACGTATACAAGGGATAATCGTATACAGAGAATTAAAGTTTTTTATTTTATCTCATTTTCTCTCACAAATATTTACCTTGTTGTAAGAAAGTTTAATAAAGTATTAAACAACTTTTAGTGTTTTTAGAATAATTTTCGAAAGACAGAAAGACGTTTTTAAAGTTATGCTGGTTGGTAAATAAAAAAACCGCTGTTCTATAAACCTGTATGGATCACTTGACAAGGTAGTATAACGGTGCTTCCAGCTTTTACGCGAATACTCGTTGTTTGCGATAAGATTTGTGGAGGCGCCTCGACGTTGCCGGTATTGTCAGCTTCTTCGTCTTCGTCTTCTTCATCCTCTTCATCGAAAGGAGTATCATCCTCATAATCCAGTTCCTCTGTACTCTTAGTCGGTTTACATAAGCCTATAATTAAAGAAGATATGATCTAAGTAGCTTTCAAACACAGAAAATATAATAATTTCTAATTCAATAAACATTTCTAATTCAATAAACTTTCATTAAATATGATTCGTAATTTAGACATGTACGTAATTTCAAAAAAATATAACAAGATAAACTAAAAAGTGTAATGATAAAATTTAATCCTGGAAAAATTATCATCACTGTTTGCTTTGTATAAAAAATTAGTAAAGTGTCTTCCATACAATTATGTCAATGATGAAAACATTCTGGAGAATTACTCGTGTAAGGAAAAAAAAACATTAAAACGAGAAATTAATCATGCTTTCTCGAAGCGACAGTTCGATCGTCAAACCATTAATTCGCTAGACCGCGAATGCCGGTGGTTGCCCTATAACTCGTTCGCCGACGATCAGATTGTCGATCGAAACCGCAAACCATATCATGTCCGAAAGCCAAGAGGAATGGTCTGACGGTCGAAATTAAATTTCTGGTGCATGAGCTCGATTTCGGGAGGAACGGAACATAACATAAATGATTTTTCAATAATATTCCCCTCAGCATCATCCCTTTTTCAGCAACACTATTGTCGATCTCTCGACGCGAAGCAGAAATTGCGATTAAACCGACCGAAAGGAGTTCGTTGCGTGTCCGCTATCAATTTGCCCCGTTTTTTCACAGGGCACGTTTCCACACCAAGGCATTGTACGATCTTAGCCGATGTAACCACACCCTGTACACGAGAAAAAAATGGGTCGAACCTGACTCGATAGTCAGCTGAGTCGAGTAAACGGCAAGAAGCATCCGGCAATTACGTGAATTAAGATCGTTAGATCGTTAAATTGTCGCTCGTCGTGATTGAAATCGTCGACGCGAATCTATTGCAATTTTAATCGATTAATAGGTGTATTTTAATAAATATGTAAAATATAATAAAATTGTATTAGAATTTCATTAACTTTTGTTACATTTTCATCATATTTCTATTAACTCCTTGGGTACATTTGACGACTAAGACTCGTCATGCACTTGTTTTGCCTAAGTTATGAATAACGAGTCTAATTCGTCATTCAAACTAGACAAAATTAAATAAGAATTTTTTCAAAAATAAATCTGTACCCAAGGGGTTAAATTTATTAAATAAATCTTCAAATTATTGAGGAATGATTTGAATTAACAAGGAACACATTGTGTAGGCATTTACATTTAAAGCTTTAAAAGAATAAAGACAATATTGAAAAAATCAAGTAAATATACATATAATTCCAATTATATGGTATAATCAAATCAACTAATAGAAAGACACAAATGAAAATGATATTTAGTAATAATTGTCCGTAACACTCAACATCCTTGAACAAAACTTGAAATATCTATATTATAAATATTTATATTGTACATAACATCTCTTTGTATTTTAATATTGAAAAATAGTTGCATATTTTATTTCAGAAAAATAAATACGAAAGTGCAGTGATTACGCGAGAAGAAGCCGATGAATCTAGATTAATGGTTAACTACTACATCGACATTTCTGTGCTCCAGTTAGATTGCAGTCTTCATCCCCATGATTCCATCCAGGTTTCCCTTAACAAAGACTAGTATGTCTATATACGTGAATAGGCGCCACAATGTCCTATTGCTCAATCCATGTAACTCAATAAGCACTCACACACTCTCAATCGGTCTAATGTCGTGGAACATTGTGTTCATATTTATATTCACTTCGCAGTGCGCATCAACAAATATGTATGTCATTCATGATGTGTCTACTTATTTTATTTTCAAGAAAGATATCATACTGGTAAATCATAAAATAATTTTCTATTTATTACATCGTATATTTATATTTGTATGTGTATTACGCATAGTTTCTTGTATTTTAATAAAATAATAGAGAAACTCGCATTTTAGATAATAAATGTATGCAAAATATATTATTAATTATAACCAAAATTAAAATAAATAAGTTTTTTAAAATTCTTGTTAAAATTTACTTTTATTTTATTTGTTATATGTTTATTTTAATAATTAATTGCGGTCAAATTGTTAAACACGAAGTACAATAGAATGTCGGAACGTCGTCAATTTTAATTGAAAGACGAGCTTGAGAACATTGATCGAAGGAACGATAATGATTTAAATTGATCTGGTACACGAAATACATTAAGGTGTGGTTTGCTGATGGTCTCGCTAAGGTTTGGCATTTTTAACCTAGCCCTCTCATTTGTCTTCCATATCTTGTTTCCTAAGCAAGTTTATTACTTTGAAATATACTTTCGTAGGAAATCGCCAAATTGCATCGAAATTATGAATTTTACGAAACAATTTTTTCTCTTGCTTTGTATTAAAGCAACAGTCGAGATTATATAAAATAACATATAAAAAAAACAAGATCTTAGTAAAAGACGTTTTTAATTAAAAAAAATGTCCTGTGACAATTTGGTCAAAAGTAAATCTATTCTTGAATTCGAAGAATTCGCAATTGATAAAAAATGTGATCGACAGTTTCGGTATATTGATACATCAGTAAAGAGTCAAGATTTTTCTGTCATCAACAAAAATGCAACGACTTATCAAATTGCGAAACAGAAAAGTCCCTGCATTTACCGCAGCTGATTTCATCCGCATTTCTATTGGCGATTCGAGTAATACCGTGATCCGTAATGAATAACGGATGTGTGAAAACCACAAACCTGCATTTTGCATCACAGACACGCTTTTTCACCCTGTTGATGTCATACTATGACAGCATATCCGAAAAAAGAGTGGGGTAAACCCACGTTGCTTCTGTAGAACACGTCATCCTACCTCTTCGTATGCGTTCCAACAACGAGACTGTCGACTTTCCACAAATCAACAGTGTGGCCGTAAATTGCTGACATCGAGAGATGCGGAAAACATTTCTCGCGTTGCGAAAATATCAAAGCATGCATCCGCGGTTAGCGTTATAGTAATCGAGCAATCCACAGTTTCGCACTGGGCGCGAGCGTCAGAAATAACTTCTCTTCGACGACGAGGAGAAGGAGAAATCGAGTTCGTTGGATCGTAGCTCGAAACTGACTTCCGTTTACAAGATCGCTGTGCAGCTGGAGCCATTCGGATTCCACGTAAAATAGATGCAAACAAGAATCCTCGAGTTACAAGATGCATCGAGATTTTTCACAAGTTCGGTTTTGCTAAATCAAGATATAATTGTTTAAAAAAAAGAATAAATATAAATTAATAAACAGATAAAAAAATTAATAAAATATTATATAGATAAAGATTAATTTTCCTTATTTTAATATTTCTATAAATACAAGTGTACATTTTAGGAAGATTTTTTTGTTTCCCGCGGGACTTCTCAGAAGAGTCTCAAGGAGCACGTACTGATCATTCATCGGTTGCCAAGAAAGCCTGGTAGCACATGGGGTGCTAAAGGAAACGTCTCAACGATCTCGAAGTTTCTCTTATCGATCGTGTCTTTCCCCCTCGTGTTGGTCTTTGTTTGTTCCGGCAAGTCTCACTTCCCTTTCGTGGGAAAGCGGTATCGTGCCTCGAGGGTGGAAGATACGAAATTCTTGACACAAGTTCAGATTCCACAAGAGAGGCATTGTTCTTGAAAGCCACTACTCTGCCTCACTCCGGAAGACGACTTGGCAAGTTTATGCCAACATTCCGCGAGTATGGCCGAAGGCCACGTTCGAAGCTTCTTAGAGCAAATTTCCTTTCCAAGATTCAACACTAGTGACAATTTATAACAATTACACGGAATAAATGTGTGCTTTTTAGCTATCAATCTATTTTATACCATTAATCACAGTCTTTCTTTGAGAACTTTTATCTCTTATTTTTCTGATAGAAAATATCGATATCATCTTCACTGATTCTTTCAAGAGAGGCAATAATTAATTTACACGCATCGATGTCGCGTTAACGTATAGACTACATTCGCGATGGTTGCGTTTGACAGTGTTTGATGGGTACACGAATATTGAATGGATGACGTCAGTCCCCGCATTCTCTCACGCTTTAATGGTTATTATTGCCGGGAGGCACGCACTCTTATCCCCCCGAGAGAGTCTCCAAGACGGCGCACACGCACGTATGCGTTCGAATACCGCGAAGAGGAGACGTGGTGTGGATGACGATGTTGACGGAATGTGCAACGCGGTGCAGCGTGTTGGAGCGTATAACAAAACGGGGAGTGCCATTGGCCGAATTGACGCCCGCCGAGTCTCCCAAATGTTCTTGACCGTTCGAATTGATACCAAGCAATAATGTTTCTTCGAACTTTAATATATGCGTATAAAAAAATCTCCCAAAAATATTTATTTATAATTATTTATTTTTTTATTTATAATTATTATTAACATCACCTTTTTTGTATTTCTAAGATTTATTATTTATTTCTTAAATGATAATAACGAAAAAAATTTTAAGGAAATTTAATCTAAAACTGGATTTATCTCTATGCTACAAACAAGTAAAATTTCGACACAAAATGGATTATATGTTCTAAAAAAAAGAAAATTTAAAATTTAAAATTTATAACACTGATCTGAGATATATATATATATATTGTAACCTGATTTATATATTATTTTGGATCATAATACAAATGTAAATATCATCTTTACGTTCAATGAAAATAGAATCAGGGTTATGAGAGACATCTGGTAATATAACCTAATTATTTAATACTGATTATCAGAAGATTATCATTCATATTCATGAATTTCATTATCTATATTCGAATGTAGTCCGCTGGATGTAGTCGAACGCGGTCGAACAGGTGAATGACTCCGTTCCAATAAAACCGAAAACTCTCTCAGCCTTCTAAAATAATTTACTCAGTTTCCGCGATGTGTTTCGCTTTTCTTTTTTCCTTCTTCCTAATGAATTGCGTTAGTGTCTTCCGAGGAAAGAATAACATCGTTGAGAAAGAGAAAGAGAGTTGTGCAATTTCCAGCACATACGATTCGAAATGATCCGTTATTGTCGCGGTCTCACGGGTCCAGTTCGCTATCGCGAGATTGGCGAAAATAACCGCGCGCGGCTGCAAAGGATATAACGCCCGTTGGGAGAAATAGCGAAAAGGGACGACATTCGGAACTGGCCGTGTGCCAAGCGGGAAGATAACGCGAGTCTGCAGATGCTCTGCCGTCGCCGCCGTCATACGATCCTAAGGCTGACTCCGCACCATCATCGGTGACAGTAAAATAAGAACATATATAAGAAACATGTATAAGAACGAATTCAAGATAGTGTAACAGACAGATGTTGAAACCTCGCACAAATCTACAGATAAAAAATTTGGATGCTCGATCGAGAGAAACTGTAAATAAGTTACAGATATATATAATTTTGACATGAACAATATAAAAAAATCTTACAATTTTTTTTTTATTAGGAAAATTTTGATGCGATGATTTTATTTTCATTCGAATGCCTCGGGAATACTATCTATGTAAGCATAGTATAAGGAACAACTGAGCGGCTGCATATACAGTAGGACTTTTATCGAGTTCAAAAGAACCTGATTTAGATCCAGCTCACGCTTTAGAATCAGCTCCAGACAGCTCCGAAATCGTCTTTCATCAAATCTTCTCGAGAATTGCTGCCTATTTGAAGATGCCGCTCAAACATAAGAATATTTGGAGAAATTGATCAGAAGTGACGATCTAATAAACAACAAAAAATACAAAACGTTATTCGTCCTTAATAGACAATTTTTTGATAATCGTATTTGAAGTATAAAAGAAGTTAAAACTAATAACGTTATAATTACGACAGGCGAATCGTCTAACATAGATCTTTGTCTTGCAGCACAATGAACCTGATTCGCAGTACACAGTAGCGATCCTGCAGTCCTGTCACGCAAAAGCTCAAGCCCTAGCGCACGTACATCACCGCCTACTAATACTTTCCCTTGTTTGGAAAGCGATGTTTCTAAGAATTACGCGGTTAATCGCGTGTCAAAGACACGGATCTTAAAATTCTCTCATTATTACAAATCATCATTATTACAAATTGTATTATCACAGAATTTCTTTTGGATGCGTATAATCCTGTCTTTTTGCGCTTATAATTTAATAAATTATTTATATTATTAATTATTAATCGTCTTTCTTTAAATTAAAATTCATTAGTTAAAATAAGTTTAGATAAAAAAGGTAAATAAGAATAAATTTCTCACATATATACACGTTAAATCAAACATACGACATATGTAATTATAACATGATATCGTCGATATCATGACTTTAATTATGTGATCTGTTTTTTATGAGTCATCTTATAATTTATTAATTTTATTTCGCATTTTTAGCTCTACGAGATATTTAGATAATTTTAATAATTGTTGAATATTATTACTATTTATTTCTTCGCCAAAGGTCCTCATGAGAGAACTCGATGCTCTTTCGTAGACAGTTCAAAAGGCCGTTAAATAATGAGTCAGCTCATAGAGAAAGAGAGATGACCATGTTAAATCGCTCATGACCGGATCGTTTCGGATATCAAGAACACGCACGAGATATTGCTGTGAATAACATTAATCTTTTTCTGGGTTGGGCGTAAACGGGATTGGTCATAATGCATCTACAAGAAAATATGCTTTCGACATTTACTCTCTTTTCAATTTTCTATCGCTCAGTTTTTTCCAGTAAGTTTGATAGAGAGAGAGAGAGAGGGAGAGAGAGAAAGAAACATCAATCTTTTAACATTAGCTCTACGCGTTATTTTTCGTTATTATTTATAATTATTTATTCTCGTCAATAAGAGCCTACACTTTCTCAAACATCAATTAGCACATTGTATGTTTTTTAAGTAAAATATTCTGCAAATAATACATCAGATGATTAATCCATTGAATACATTCACTTTAAATCGAGAATTGTTTCATCGCCGACGTGCCGTAATGGTGTTATCTTCTTCATTACCGTCCGTACAAAAGAATACGTCGTAAGAAGAGGATATCTTACATCTCTCCGCCCACAGTATTGGATTGCATGACACAGCGAAATAATATCCACCGAAACTCAATCCGAAGCTCATTACGTCAAATCATGTAAATATGATGACAGTTTGGTAAAGAAACATTCTTGCTGAACCACCTAATTGCGGAGACGTACATCAAAATTCGACTCGAAGTATAAACTCAAGTAAATTTTATTGTAAAAAAGAGACATCACGGTTGCGCTTCAAACATTAGCGTTTGTCCCAGATGTCGTTTGTTGAAGACCGTCATTGCGAAGCAGCGAAGTCAAGTTGAATTATTCTTAGCGTATATTAAATGCACGATAAATTTTATTCAGGATGTCTCCCACGCGTTATAAATCAACTGTCTTATTTCGCTCGCAAATTACACAAGACTGCAATTAACGCGGCGTTCGCGAGAAATGTGTGTTAACTACCTCGCAATCGGCATCACCAAGGTTTTATCAATTATCAAATTATTATGACTAGGCATCCATACAGTAATTGCTGAAATCAGAAAAAAAATAACCGCGTGAAGTAACGCTCTCGTACAGATTTGCGAGTTGAGTATAAGCAAATGCGGATCGTAAGGTCCATTAAATAGTAAAACTAATATCGGTTTAAACGGCAAGATAAGAACGTGAGAAAATACACTCATTTTAATGTGTCCAGGCGTTTGTACACGCAGCAGATCCAACTTTAAAGGATTCACGATAATTGCATCTACCAATGATAAGTTGAGCGTTTAATGCTCGCAAAATACACCTTCGTTCAAAACATTCAATTTACTGCGTAACTTAGCACACCTGAGCTAATCACGTATTTATATTAGTATCCTTCTCTTCCTCCTGGTCCTTATTTGTCACGGGATACGCGTTGTTCGATCATATCACGTGGCCATTGCCATGCTGCTATTAGATGATGTCATCCTCCGAACCGACGTTCCTCGACTTTGACATCCTTAATTACCGCGCAATCGTTATTACTATACAATTAGTGGGATGAGATGAGCGCCACAGTGTGCATCACGTCCGTAATCATTTTCTCGCGGATATCTTTTCTCTTCACTTTCCTCCTTTCTTCTTTCCAATCGCGATATTTGCACATTCACGTTGCTCGTTCGTGCTAATTGTTCCCGCCCCTTCGGAGAAACATGTATCTATTTCGTTTCCCCCGTAATCGCGATAGATCGATGGCTTTCGCTGTTTCCGCAGCTGGCGCGCAATCACCTGTATACATGAAAATCGTTCGACCGTTATTAATTGCAAACGGATGCCGGTCTAGATTAGATCATTACACAGAGATATCCCATTCGAGTAATTACGCTCGCGCGAGCTATAATCACGTTCGCGCTAAGAGATCACGATGGATTCTAATGGGTCGTAAATACGTTACGCGCGTTTCCTCTCAATGCAGAGGAGGATTCGATGCAAATCGAAACCGGGGTACAATGTAAGACTCACCGTTAGTCACGGTTGACCCACTTGTCAACGGATCTCGGTAAATCACGCGGCGAGAATACTTGTCGGGAGAGGGATTCCCGTAAATCTCTGATGAAAACGCCATGTCGTGACTCGACCAGAAGATAACGATTCGGTCCTTGACACTGCACAAGATCGATGCACCGTTGTGCACTGTGCTGACCATCGCTGTGTCATGAACCGCATTAATTGATCAGTCAGCGGCGTTCAGAGATGCGGGATCGTAGATTGCTGAACCAAAAGATGTCCGCCGCGTTTAAGATTATACACATTTAATTTTATACGGAACGAAATGTAGAAATTATATTTTAATAAAGTCATCAAGATGCATCTAATCTTGAAATATAAAAAATGATAATAATCAAATTCTTTCAAAAATTACGATTAATTAGTAATTACAAAAAACAATTGTGACAACTATATCGAGCACATCCATGTGGAGTAAGATTTTATTGCAAAAAAAAAAACATCAGCGAGTTCTTCAAATTTATACAGTACTCGGCCACGCGATGCTATCATTTCTGCGAAGACTCTGTCGGACCAGTTTGTCGGGTTTCATACATGGAAAAACGGGCCTTACTGGAAAGTCAACCAGCACGCGTTCCACTCCCTCAGAGGGGATAGCGGCGGTCATAAACAGTTTTATTGATCTTTATATGGCATCTGAATGCATCCAACGGTCTCATCCACGATCAATATTACATCGTTATAATAGATCGAGCGAGAAAATGATAGCTCATTTAGAGGGAACGGACGTTATTAAAGGCTCGGCGCTAAAGTGTTTCACGTTGAGTTGCACACTTTTAAGTTATTAATCGGTCCATTTTACGTGACACGCGGCCAAACGAGGAACATGAAGAAATATGATATCATCGCGCGATTCGATCGATTTATGATAGCGCATACTAACATTGACCTTTCCCGCGCGTCAGATCTGCCCTTCGTTTCGAGAGTATCTTCGATCTACTCAAGGATTATCGAAGCATCGATGTTACGGTCTAACTGCAGAGATTCCTTCATATCGCAACTGGCGATCGAGGATACTCGTTACACAGATACTCGTTATGTATTATCGAATGCCGTTAGGCGAGGGACGGTCCGCGAGCGATTTTGCAATGAGAGATAGTCCATCGCAGATTGAAGAGTTTTTTTTCTAATTTTTCCTTTCCATAAGTATAAAAATGTTGGGAATAAGAGAAACGAAAAATTCAGGATAGAATATCTGTCATTTGATCTATGTGCGAGTTTTTGAATATAGAACTTAATAACTGGACCTCCGATTTAATTTCATATGCGAATTATCTGCTCAATTTTCGGATATTGATACTCGATTTATGTTTTCCTTTCACAAGAAGATTCTTTCGATGGCTCTCTGTTCACGTAGCGCTTCGCGGACCGCAATAAATCACCCTCGCAACGTAGTTGAACGCATAATTTACTCATCGCCCGATACAACAGAATGCGCTCTTCCGGTTACGCAACTGGTTGTGCTTACGCGAGGCTCCATTGTCGTCGTTCGCATTTACATGCCGAGGATGCACCCACCCGTTTTCAGTCTCATTCACCGGGACGCCGCAGATGCATTCAAAGATTATATTGTCTCCTAATATGTTCGCCGTTCAAACTCGCCTCTGTCTCAATGAGGATCGTTGTCCCGTTCGGTACAAAGTGTCATTCAGAATTCTTCCGCAAAAGAGTTCTGAGTAAAAAATTATGTTGTGCTTTTCATCGAAGAATATAAATCACAGAGATCACTTGTAAAAAGTGTCAACGAGCTTCATCAAAATAATAACATGCAGCAAAATAGAAGAAACGACTAAAATTAATTATATAATAATTTTTATTTCTCTTTCTCTCTCAATTTGGCTTTTGTCAATCATATTTATAAAAGTGCTTTTGTGTATTATTCAATGAGAATACTGATCTTATCGTAATAGCTTTTGTGTAAATAAAAAATTAATAAATTTCAATTTAATATTCATTCATACAGTTTATTATTTACGTCCTTAAATATTATATGAGACATTCATTCATATGAATATGTATCGGCGCACTTTCGGTTTCGGTAGTCAAGCTAACGCATCCATGAGACCGCGAGATAATTACGTCATTATTATAAACGAGGGTCAAGACGCGGGATCATTGGATAAAAAAGGCAAAAGGCTGACGCCATCGAGGAGCTTCTTCGAGCTAAGCTAACCGCGCTCGCGGTTGCTACCAGGCTTCAGTAAACTCGTCTCTTCCTCTCTTTCGTCGAGGAGCGGCTCTTGCAGCAGAATAATAATGCGATGGAAGGTAAAAGATGGCGGAGGTAAAAGGTACCTTTTTTAAAAAAAGGTAAAAAAAAGTGTCAAGTATAGGCGTAATAAAAAAACTGTTGTATTAAATTAAAAAATAACCTTACTGGTATCTTTTATTTTAAAAAATAAAATTTAAGTGTATACTTAGATATCTATAAAAAATTACCTTCTTAAAAAAAAAAAAAAAAAAAAAAAGCGCCCAAGTACACGCTCTTTTTTCACAATCAAAACAGAACAATAATGTTACCTTTCATAAAAACAGTCGTATACACTTTCTATTATATATATTAAATATATAAAATATATATTTAAAAAAACTTGATTTTTGTCCAGCTTAATAAAGGGTCTCCGTCAAAGCAAAGCTTGTAGACCTTGAAGACCTTTCAAAAAATGAACGTGATACTTGAATTAAAACAATGAGAGTGAAATGTACGAAATATGAATCAAAGATATAGTCAAAATACATAATATTGAAAACGAGAAAATGCTGTAATCATTGTTCACCTAGTGGTGTAAAATGAAAGTTGTTTGTTCTACCATTCTTTGTAAACTGTCTATTTACAAACCTAATTGAAATTCGCTTCGTCAGCATTTTTTGGATACTACTTACCTTTCGCAAATACATATAACAATTTTTAGGTTTCTAAAATATCTCTAATATAAATTATAATTTTTATGATCTATGTAGAAAGATTAAATTTTATATATAATAACAATGATAAAAAAAATGTCACACATACACACACACACGCGCGCGCGCGCGCGTATATATATATTTAAACCTATCAATAAAATTGTCATATACATTAACTATGATATTATCTTTCAAAAAATTATCGCATGTATTATTACATATACTATACTCTCTCTCTCTCTCTCTCTCTCTCTCTATATATATATATATATATATATATATATATATATATATATATATACTTGACACCTGAGACACTACCGTGTTTCCTAATACTTGACTTCTTGGCTAACCAACTTTATAGAAAATTCGATAATTTTTTCAGGTTTTGTGTTGATTCTATGAGAAATAATACAGATGACGAAGTGGATTTGGAACGGATGATAAATGCTTGATTGTCTTTTAATGGTAAAGTTTTCGTCGAACAACAAAGTTTCAACAAAGAAACCAGCCAGAGATCGCATCGTACCAGATGTGACCAAGTGGTGATTTTTAAAGGGTATTTAGCAAAAAGTTCAAATGGAAATCGACAGAACAGCGGTGGCAGCGAACTTTGATGAATCATACGCACACATTAAATAAGACATTATCGCGTATGAAGTAATGAAGATAATTTCTATCAATTTACTGAGAACGTTGAAATGAGAGAGAAAGAACAAGGAAGTACAGTATCGGAATTCTCCGAGAGAGAAAGTCACATGAAATCTTCTGGACTCGACGCATGTATACGAAACAAGTTGTTTCCTGCCTCTGAATCTTTGGCACGTTTAGCGGGACATCAAGCTGAGTGAACAAATTGAAGTGACTCGTTGACGGAATTATTTAAATGGAAAGTGCAACTCGCATCTCGTGCAAGATGTGCGTCTCGCATAATCATTAGCGATTGCGCTTGCACGTCTAATACCGTTTTTCTGTTTGCGTTAGTAAGTTTAGTAAGTAAGTCTACAAATTGCAGAATTAACATCTAAATGATGAATAATATATACTAGCAAAAATAATTTTGAGCTAAAGTAAAGAAAAATATTTTCAATAAAATAATCCTATTATGACACACGTAAATTAAAATTGTAAAAAATATTCTTCTTCATGCATGTAGCTTTGCGGCCAAAGCAGTATAATAACTATAGAAATAAATTTATTTGAATCGCGATTGGCAATCTGGATTCTTTCAATGTCTTCAGAGATACCATCGTTAGGGACTATCGACATTTGTCGTTTTACGTTGAAGAAAATAAATGTTATTCTAAAGTCTCTCTAATCGCCCATCGATTTACATCGGCACTCAAGAAGCCTACAAACTTTGCATATAAACTTTGAGACATGACGTTTGTCAGAAGTTTTCGTCGCGGGCGTTCAGTTTGAATCCTGGCTGATGTCGCGCTCGTACGCTCTACTAATAGGAAAATCAAGTACCATGCGGCGAGAATGAAGCTTGGCAGAAGCGCGACTTTACGAGAAACAGAGGAAGGGCTCGCGTAATACGTCGGCTATATCGGGATGGACAGCCGGCAGTATGTTGTTCTGGCGGTTAATTTCGCTGTTCCTAGTTGCATACCGCACCGAGGTCATCGGCCCGGGCAAGTAACGAAGCAACAGGCCCGACTGATTTACATGGTAGCTTAATGACTTGCACTAAATTTAGTCGCGGCCAACGATCAGCCGCCATTCATTGTTCTAATTACCGCTAACGCGGCTTATAAGCGCAGGGACGAGCGCGATCGGTATCAGCGATAAAGCCATTGCGCCTAATTGCTCTATACACAATCAGAATACTGGTTAACCACGTTAAACATAATATCTACGTTAAAGAAATGTCTGAATGTCAAATTTAAAGTATCACAATTCTATTACAAAAATGCGACATTTTAAGGAAAAAAAGAGTACATAATTTCAATTCACAATTTTGTAGATGCGAACGAAATGCAAAAAGTGAAATTTGAAAGAAAGAATGGCACGCAGATGGCTGGAGTTTCTCTGAAACGGGTTACGAATTATTACCCCCGAATGTATGAAAGACACATTCACAAACGAACAATAAGCCGAGTAATATCGCGTTTAATTAATCCGCGTACGAACAGAGAAAAAAGCCGTTGAACCGCGTATACACGAGTCACGAAACGATCGCGAGAACGACAGTCAAAAATGTAGGACGATACGAACAAGAGAGCCCTTTCATCGTCGCTTTTCTCATTTCCACATGCGGCTGCGTTTCGCCCGCACCCTGAACAATTTCTCTTCCCCCCTCTCACTATTTGTGCACTGTGTTGTACAAGGACGGAAACTGCCTGCATTTTAACGCCCGCTCCATGCGAGACGCGCGACTCAGCAGAGTAGAGCCTATTATTAGGAACGATAGAATTCGTAACAAAGGAACGGGGAGACAACCCTCGTACGCCAGACGCGTATCGTGCTGTTCCGCTCGAAGGGACTCCGCCAACGCAAAATTTTGGCAGCTGCGTAAGAAGTTCGATATTCCTTGGAACAACAGTATAGAATAAGTTTACCTTCTTCTTTTATTAATTTTTTATTTTTTTGATAAATATTTTTAAGAAGAATTTTTCAATATTTTTCTACATTAATTATTTCTCAATAATTTGTGTTTCTAGAACAGGATGTATAAAATTTCAAAGATAAATATAAATTAATTTTTATAATCATAAGTTATGCAAATTAATATCCTGTTGAACTGAAAAAATTATAAGTTTTATTTTCAAATCTGTTACTTAACAAACAATATCTAAAAAATTTTTCAGAAATATGTGTCAATATTAAGACTAATAGATAATTAAAAATAGCATGTCGTAGCTTGTGCGAACTGTCAATTAGCGTAAATGACGTAACGCGCCTCGATGTGATTGTTAATTGGCTTTGTCAAGCTGCGCGATATCTATATAATTGCGGGCATCTCTCCGAGATGCAGCCCGAACTTTTGCACATTAAAAACGGCGGGATTCGTCGCTTGCAAATGCCGGGTTGCGTAAATTATGCGTGCACTTAGACCTCCGGCGATAATGCAAATGGGATCGGCGTTTGCCTCTCCAATGCGGAATTCAGTAGCGTTTAATAGTTCCACGTATTATCGTGTATTATCGCGAGTGCATCCACGAGCGAGGGAACGCGGCCGGAGAGTCTCCTGCTTGCGAGAAAGAAGTGGCTCCGATATTTTCTTGGAACATTACTCATTTTTATTGGACACGCGATTAAACGAGAAACCCGGGCCGACGCTTGTTTTCTTCGCGTTACGATGGAACCTTATCATCGAGGCTTATTACTTGAGCCGACGACGATGCAGTCTCGATGCAACTTGATGCTCTAAATACCAACGTTTGCTGCATGTACCCTTCAGCAACCCTTTATTTCAAAGAAATTTTTATGATCAAAATATCAATGTATAATTATTTTTTTATATAATTTTTCATGTATGGAAAAAACCCTTACTTCACAGCCTCATTAAGCGATGACAGATTAAGATGAAAATATCTTTTTAAAAAAATAAGAACGATGGGATCAGAAACGATACGTTCTTTTCTTAAAATAATCGGTCGATGCTTTGCCTCGGACAATCTGTGCTGTCAGATCGATTTCTTCGACATGGCCACATGCCGACCAACCAATCGTCGTAAATTCATGCGGCAATAACCACGCGTGAATTACACGGTCTTGCAATTACATCTGACTGCAAAAGAAAATAAATCGTCTCTTTCCAAAAATTTGGCCTATGTCTGTTTATCGATTTTGCAATTGCACAGCGAGGCGGAGGAGAAAGAGAAAGCGCATAACGTTTTATCGTTTAACCGCTTGGTTTCCATCGACTTGTCGACGCAACCGGTGGGTTCGCGACTTTGCGGAAACGAACAAGAACAGGATGGTCGTTCGCAACGATCGCCAGCAACAACAGTTAAACGGACCCCTCCGGCTTGCACGCTAATACGCGCACACCCACAACGGAATTTAACGAGCATAAAAATAGCGCTCTCGCTGAAATGAGGAACGCTTCCCCGTAGGGTAGAAACGTGACTCGATATACTCGGCAGGTGCCGAGAACGACAACGAGAGGCACTGTCCGCTCATAAAGATCGCCCTTATCCAGCTGTGGCCTAATTCGTGACCGCTGTATACTTTAGAGTGACGAGCGAGCGAATGGCTCCGCTCTATTAATACGTGAGACATTAAGTCGAGAGTCTAGCAGCACGCGAGCCCTAATTTCTATCGAAGCCAGGCCGTTATCGCTGCCAGCCTCTCTCGCGATAAGCATTATCGACGCCGCCTCTCATCGACGATTGATCGCGCCTCTCTTCGCGAAGATTCAATGATAGGGGCTCAACATGCGTCGCTCGCCATCGAATCACCGACAGATGACATAAGATCTGATTTAACGTTCTCGCTCTCACGATCGAAAAATGAATTAAATTCGTGGATATTCGATATATAATGTTGGTTATGATAATCTTTCGAAATAGCAATAATGGCGTAATAAAAATGTTTTTACAATTGGGAGATGTAACAAGAAAAGCTTAATCTAATCTAATCTTTTTATAAATTCGAGAAAGTCATTTCAAATGTAATTTCATCAACCTTAAGATGGCCGCTTTCATCCATTAGTTCCAAATTTACAAAAACTTACAACTTACAAATTTGATTTTGTGCTCGTATATTTATTATATATTTGTTATATCATTGTTATCAAAGTAACGAACTAAGAAAAGATTCCTATTTATAGGGCTTAAAATTTAGATTGTCTTCTACTCCGTGGAATTTTCATTAAAGTCGGGCTAGGAACGTCAATGTGCTAATTGAGCTTTTAAGTAATTGTACCGTAAGTATAGTTAATCACATCGACGTGTTTATCACATCTCATCTTGACGAAACAGACAACGCGACAACGAAAGCGGCTTTAATTCACTGTTGACATCATTTTCCCTGACCCAGAAACCGTTAAAATATTCAATGTACCGCCGACGCGACGACCTTCTTCACGCGGAGATGTCACCATTTTCCGATTATCCGCGATACGTGACCGAAATATTCGATCGTTTCTGCCTCGTTAGTGGTACTTTTCACGTATCACGAGTATGTTATTAATGGAAAGAAATATTCACAAATAGCGGAATAATTGTTAGACGTTGCCCTGAATAGATCGCGCTGCATTTAATATCATGTTCAGTTGTAAACATCATATTCTTTGGACGAATACCAAGATCTAAGAAATAATTCAAAATATTTAAAGATATTACATAACATTTTAAGTGGTTGCTATTGTGTCTTTCAGTTTAAACAGTGATAAATCTGCGGAGTTGCCTATAAAAACTAAAAGTGACGCGTCTGGTTCTAATACCCACTGCATACGCGAGACTGGCGAAAACGCGTCGATGCGCAACATCGATGATGCTTAAAGTAACTGGACCGAATCGAAGAGCCGAGCGTTTCTTCATCGCCGGCTTTTAGACCGGTGTGCCAAAGTGATGCACATCTTCCGCTCAACCAGCCACTGACGTCGTCAACATTTTCCGAGTATCGCGCCGCATCAGCACGTACGCACTCCCGGCTGCTCGGTATTCGGAGTCGGGTGATCCATCGTGTCTCTACGCCTAAAAATTCATCTACGAGCGCGAGAGGATCACGGGGCAGAGGCGGCGGAAACACGGCGGAATGCCGCGGCGCGGCGGCGCGGACAGTTCAACGCCCTACGTTATGATGATCCTTCTCGTGATCCGGAATGCGCGCGAGCTCTCCTCTCGTGTATACCATCCTGGATATAATGCCACCACTGTCGCTGAACTGTCGTCAAACGTTTATGCGGAAAGGGACTTGCCGATAGAAAAGTCAAGCGTGCACGCGCACAAAAGATTTACGACAACGAGAATCGACAATGTCTCTCGATAACGTAATTCAGTGGAATTCCACGAACGAATTTCATGTGCGAAAGGATGTGCTGCTTTTTAAGCTTTTTAAAAATGCAAACGTTTGAGACGCGTGATGGTAATTTTAGTTATTAATATCCTAACATAGGGACTGTTTATTAAGAAAGTGTAAGCTGACTATTGGAATAAAATGTATGTATTTTATATTGTATATTTGTCTATTATATGATTGTTATAATCGATTTCCAAACCACGCGCAACGTACATAGCTGCGGTACGTTAATGCTTCAAAGCCACCTCGCAAATCGCACCGAATTTTAATGAGTATGTCTGACACAGTCGTATTATTCACGAAACAATTCGTCAGCCCGTTACATACGTGAGCGCGTTACAATAATTATTTACGATATGTTCCTGCCGCATCCTGCCATGCCCTCGCACGTTGCGAACTATAACGGGCACCGCGGCGCGAGATAACGAATACTGATGTCGAATTTGAATAATTATCGCCGACGAGTCAGCCATCGTCTCTCCCTTACTTACATAATAAGCGTCAGCGCTTTAAAATATGATGCGTCAATTTAAATACGGTACCTTTGAGACTGTTTCGAGTCTGACATGTAGAGCGAAATATAAAGAATGACCATGCCCGAGCCCGAAGGTGTTTCGCATGCCCAATTTGAAAGTAATCTGGCGAGACGAAGGTGGTAGCAATTACGCATGAAATTATACAATATTTAAATTAACAGCAGTAGCGATAAGTTTCGAAATAGCGCTAATTTAAATGAGCTTTAACTTTTTTCTAAACAAAGCAAGACAACTAGTAACAACCTTCGATAAACGAAAGTTTAAATATTTTTTTACGAATAAGAAATAACAAAATAAACAAAGCAAATCTGTGATAATTCTTTTTTAAATTATATAAAAAATACGTATTTGAATAAGTCAAAAGATGCAAATAGCTTCAAACAAACGCTGCGAGCAATTACACAACAGGCGAAGATGAAACACGGTAGAATTATTAAACGCCATCACAAGACGTCAAGATAAATCCGAGGAAAGGCTGAGAGAGATATACGATGACACGGTGTGGGCAGGTGTTCCAAAACCCAGATCCAGAGAAATATGCATTCTTAAAGCAGGTGTCCCTGCGGATCGATCGTGTCTCTATGTCTCTTGTTCTCGCAAGGACGGTCCATTAATTCTCGGCGCATTAATTAATTAATCGTCGTTCGCAGATCGACGCTTTCATTGCTTCTGATATTTCATTCACGACATATCTTGTCAAATTGAACAAATGAACAGAAAAAAATGGAGGAAGATCAGTTCTATCACAATACTGATACATTATCAAAATTTGCGCATGATTTTATGTTTTTTTATGCAAAATGCAACGAAAATTATAGTGTAATAAAAAAAACTTTCTTCTTGTCTTTATTTAAATATCAAATTATAATTTTATCAGATAAATTCCCTCTATCTTACATACGTTAAATTTAAACCAGTATTGAATTGTAAATTAATATATCAATATATTAATCTATATATACATGAATGAAACATGTTTAAGATATTTTCTTCTTATCCATAACTATACTCAAGAAGAACTTTTTCATATACAGATTCCAACTTTCGACCTTTTTGCACTTAGAAAAATATTGGCCTGGATTTAAACTGGCACGGAATTTTCTCATTCGCTTCGGACACGTAAATGAAACGCCTTTCGACTTGTGTGGCAGAACAATTCGAGAGCAGCTTAAGATGCGTGGTCGGTTGAAAAGGATGCCGGACATCGCGGGAAAACTAGTGCATCCCGAAGCTGTAGGAATGTCCATATAAATTGACGTCGACAATGCATATCTTCGGATGTATTGTTATTCGATGGAATATGAACAAAATATAGATGGAGCGATGAAGTTTCCGCCTTTTTCATAATTCTTTCACGTAATTAAACGTTTATTATCTGAAACACGTTCGTTAGGCCTCGGCAGCTTGGCTGAGGAACTAAATTGCCGCGGTGCAACGGCGGCAAGAAATAATTGATGAAAGTACATATAATACGATTCGCGGACACCGGATCGGATATAAGTCGGTCGTTCCCTTAATGAATTCTCTCGGTCGTCCTAGGGATAGCTCGGCGCGACTCAGCTCGACGACGATAAAGCAGGGCATAATAAACAGCCCGTAACATGCGGGTAATTAAGTCCAAGAACGCAGTCCGAGCGTGCCCGCGATCCATTCCAAATGACAATAAGCTTTTACTACCGCGACGGCCTCGTTCGCATTCATGTGCGTCCAAATGGTGCATGTGCATGTGAATTACGCGGAATCGACATTTTTCATCCCCCCAAAACAGGGCCAACCGCGGCGAGTCACGAGACAGACTGTGTCTACCTTTTGTTCATTTCGCGTATGCCCTCTTTTAATCGGGGGCGCGTTTATGTTTCTGCCACTCCTAGGCAATCTGTTCGCGCAATATCATCGGAATTACACTGGTCTCCTAAGTTTAACAAATGCGGTGGTTCTGATACGATTTGAAAGCAAATTTGCATTTAAGTTCTAAGCTCTGATCTCGATTAGTGAAAAACATAATAGTTGCAAAGCAAAAATTTTATTCGATTGATAATTATCAAACGATTTCTTCGTTCGAAAATCCTCAGATTATCGAGAATGAATGAAGAATGAAACAAGACAGGAGGGGAAGACACGATAAAACGCAACAAGACGCATTATGTGGATATCTCGTTTCTTTATACAGAAAAATCAACGGAAAGATTCCATTATCTGATTGCATCGTGCGCGGGAGCGTCGAATTTTTTTTATACAGAATGGAACTGCACTTCAAAGTCTTACCGACGAATTCCATGCGAGGTACCGAACACATTGCAGGATCGGGGGTACACGAGCAGACAAGCGAGCATTCTGCGTCTCTGAAAGATAATTACTTCTTCGCTTCTTCCTCTCGCGCGCTTCGGCCGGTAGTAATAATAAATTCCTGACCACATGGATAAACGAAAGGCCAACTCTGTCAACGCGTGCAGGCGATGCGGCTCCGCATTTGAGCCTGTTTAAACGATCTGCGACGTGTGATGTACTTGAAACGTGTTGTCACGTTGCGATAACTGTCATATAAAGCAAGCATTAAATCCAACACACAGATAACGCGGGAATTGTTTCACACCTTTTCGATAATTAAAAATATTGAAAAATAATAATTTCAAACATTCGATATTTATAGAATGCATAAAGGGTAAACGAAACTTTTCGCGACTTTCTTAAAATAAAATTTCAAGGACTATCCTCTTTTCAAAAAACTGCTTCTCGCATTTAATTTTCAATCTGTGCTTAGGTATATGATAATGATTTTAATTTGAAAAAATCTACAAGAATTCTGGCTAAGCGATGTGTTAGCATAGCGAGACACATTTCAACGAAGCAACGACACATTTATGTTATGGTTAAACATTAGACGATTCCACGAAGGGTAGCAGTTTACGAAACACCATATCCTGTCTCATAATAGCGCCCTAAAGATAACGCGACAAGAAACGCTGCTGCGACTGAAGATCCTGTATAATGAAAGGAATTGACTAATGGTACCTGCCGATAGAAGGATAATTCCTGCTATTCTGACAGACGCCGCGAGGCATCTCCTGCATCCTTTTTGCAACGATCATTTTGACGATTCGGACCACACAACTCAAATATTTTGGAAACGATATCTTTATGCGTTGTAAATGAGCTTTTAAAATCGATGATAATTTATTTACTGTCATATCCTATCTTTATCGCACAAAGGTCGTGAAAGATATTTGTTCTGATAATGGTAGTCGTAATTTGACACTTAACACTTTTTTATTGTCTTGCAGCAGCTTTTAAGTTTTTTTTTTTTTTTTTATTTCATGTCTCAATGCATTTTACTTCAACGAAATGAGAACACTGATAATGCTTAATATTATATAAATTATTACTATGATACTTGATAAATTATCTTCACGAATTATTCCTCTTCATAATTTCTAAATTAGTTCATGATCATTGATCTTCACCAGTTATCTCCATATAAAAGTAGTTCATTGCGTTCGAACATTCGCATACACACGAGAAGCAAGAATGCGATAACCTCGGGAAATCACGATTGAGATGTATTTACCAGCATCAACCAGCACGTGGCATTATTAAATACGTTTGGTACGGAGAAATACGAGATGCACCGTAACGCGCGAGCACTAAATGAGAGCAAAAGGAAGCTGCGTAGAGCAAAAACCTTGAGAAAATATTCGAATGCCTTCGAGGCATCGTTCGATCGTATCCCTCTTGTAATTGTGATAGTTTTCGAACATGGTCGTTAAGCCGCAGTTTTTACGTTTAGACTCCATCGCAATTTATTCGCACGTTCGACGATCTCTAATATTCTCTGGACCGCGCAATAATTATCTATGATTTGAATGGAACGAGATTTACCCTACCTATTAGAATTTATCTGTCAAAGAAAAATCTTGCAAAAATTTTGTGGGAACTCGTGGAACAAACGATGTGCATAAATCAACATGATTTGCATCTGACGCGTATTTCCCATTATTTCTTTTTTAGACTTCATCGAAATTTGAAAGATCATGCAAAACGCTGTCTAATTATTGTTATTATCGCGTTCCAAAAATGCTTTCTTCCCAGGATTTTGAAATAGATTTCTATTTTGCGAGCGAACAAGGAAGCTTCTTCTCTACTTCGCGACTTCGCATCCGACTTATTCGCAAGACTCTTAACGCGCAACAACCGTCTGCAAAGCAAAGTCTTTGTGAAGGGTCAGTCCCAATCGCGTGGAGCGCAATTCTCGCGACGGACGCCATGAATACGATTCTCAGTCCGTGCCGACCGGATTCGCATCGGGTTAAATCGTCTCTTGACCGAGAGGGCCCTTCGGGGAGCACGTAGACGGTATGTAAACATGACTTGGCAACCTCGCCGCCGCCGTCGTCTCCCTCTTCGTGTTCCTCTCTCCTCTTCATCTTTGTTTCTCTCGTCTCTCCTTTCCGTTCCTGCGCTCCACTCGCGTTCGATGGGCACGTTTTGCACGACATGTGCTATGTACTCGGGGCTATATACTATGCCGTTCCAAAATCGTCGATGAACGAGTTCAGCAAATTATGTTGAAGAATTGACGTTATTTATAGTGCTATCAAACTTAAGTTACGAGCAATCCTTTTGGGAACTGAAGGATATTCTGAGCTAAATAGAGAATAAGAATATGCGCTCCACGTTTAACTTCAAATGAACTCTAATTTTGATTTTTATATCAAACATATTTAACGCTGACAATTGAAAAATTGCGATTCAGAGACGCAAAAATTTTGCAAAAATCATCTTAATGTCGATCTAATCTATCGAACATCAAAATCGCATGTAATTTAAAATTTAAATTGATGAGTGAGCGGTAAGATATTGTGTTTCATCAGCACGTGCGCCGAGATTACGATGAAGCGATAGCGCGTGGACGCCCCATACAGATGCATGGCGGCGACTTGAATGCAGCTGCATCGTCGGATGCGATGGAGGATGCGTACGTCGCGATCCGTGGATTCCAGCGGCGCGACGTCGTTTAAAAAGCCGCGACAGCATCGACCGGTCGACACCGCTAAGAAACTACTGTAATTACCATGCTCAGACGCAGAAGTCTTCCATCGAGAGATCCTCGCTATACGAGCAAAACGTACGAGCGATCGATATATCATTTTGGTGAACTATCTATCAAAAGATAAAATGGCATAATTGTCCGTTAGCTATGATTAGGAGGAGGATGCGAGTCCCTTGGCGACGATAGATCAATGACGCGAGCGATAGACAACAATGAGTCTGCCACAGTCGCTGCGCGTTGCACGCTCGCAATCTTTCACGTGATACTGTCGATCGCGAGGCGTGATTTCATGACGTGTGATTAGGTAGCAGACCGAAGTCGTTTTATTGCTTCCGCCTTCCTCGTTAAGAGCGATAACTCGTACCCGCGTCACGAGGTGTTATTACACAAACCGGATTTAGATTACAGAGGCTTAAAATGTAAGATGCGATGCTTGTCTTCGATTAACGAATAAAAATGGTAATTTTTTCGAAACGTCGGTAGCAAAAGCAAAGATAGAAGAATTGAGAATTCGTATTTCGGCATATATGAAGTAATGAAAATACATAAATAGATAACGAAGGCTTATCTTTTAATCAATGTAATGCGAATTTTAGCTTAAGAGAATTGGTGAAGATTACAATCTTCATAATAATGTTTCGAGGAAAAGAGAAGAAACGGCGATTGTTATTTTTCAATTATCATACGTTTTTCAGGATGAAGATATAAGGATTAGTTATAATGCCACGGCGATGTGCATCGCGCATAATCTGCAAATTATGACGCGATGATCTACTTAAACGTCGATGGTGGGCCGCGGCTCTTACCGCGCACACATCCACTTACGAGAATGTAGCGAATGGGCTTTTACACGCGGGGTGCAATCTCGCGTTCTTAATCAAACATCGATCCCGACAAGCACACGACGGCTGTTATTAACACCAATGGGGGAGTTCAACGAAACTTCGCGTGACTAGCCGCGCGCCGGGAATCGCCTCGCGGCCGACTTTCCGTGGACGTGCCGTTTTAAAACGAAACCGTGCTAGCCAGTCAGATCACACCGTGGTACATACCGCCGCATCTTTCTCGACTATGAATCACACGATCCAAAAATACCGCCCCAAAAGTTTCTAACATCCATTCGGAAAAATGGGTCACCGAGACCCTCGAGTCTGTGCTACACGCGATTTTTTTCGGTAAAAAAAAAACGAGAAAAGATATTGCCCATCCCGCGAGAATCCTTTTAATTTCTTTGCGACACATCTTTTCCGCTTTAATTTCTCTTACTGCACGGGAAACGATTATTTCAACTTTGGAGGAAAAATCTTATTACACACAGTTACATTTTAACTTCACTTTCATTTTATAAGAAATGATTTTGTTCGCCTTCTATCGACTGGAACTAATAGATTGTTCACTGGTTTCTTTGGCGAGTATTTCTAATCGCCGGATGTTGTAAGGCCGGATATATATGTTTCTAATGTGTATTTACTCCGTTGTGCTCGGCCGTGCAGCGCGATCGACCGTTGGCTCGCGTCTCTATGACACAAATTCTAAGAGCGATGCGCGGATACGCATTACCGTTTTATTAGCGTTGCATAACGCGTTGCTAGGATTTACGAGATAGACGAGTAAAAGCTCACGAGCGCTAAACGTGACTTTCGCGGTATTGTGCTTTACACGAGCGGCTGTCGTGTCTTAGCGAATCTAAAGACCACGAGTAAAACGAATAGAACAATAAGAGAAATATGAGCGCGCATCTCAAATGTAAATTATTATAATAAACAAAGATAAAAGATTCGAAATTAACAATCGATATTGAATCAATTGGTTAATTTCAATTAGCCAAATTTGTCTAGGCTCCAGGGTGGAATTCGTAATTTAGATATATTTGAACTGTAATCTAAATCAAGATACAGCCCAAGATACAGAAAGTATTCAGTTAACAAAAAAATAAATTCCGAATATCTTAACTTCTCTCAAGCTTCTTAATATTTCTTAACGTCTTCAAATTGCCCGCTATAAAATGTTATCCTTTGATATCTCTTTCGGAAATCCAATTTCTATATCTCGGGATTATTGTTCTCCACTCGGAGATTCACTCGGACGTTCAACATCACATTGCGGATCTCGTGTAGCTTCTCGAGATTCCAACGTTTAAATCAGCGTCGATCGCATTTCCCGAATTATTTTTACAGATGTTAATCGCGGTCGCACGCTTTTAATTTTTATCGTGAGAAGGTGAGAAGGACGGTACCAGCTGTAACGGCTACCTAGCCCGCAGCAATAAACGGCAATGATTAATCATGAGGCGGCATCTCAGGTAAGAATTCCTCTCGTAGGCGCGACGCACGAAGAGGCACGCATGATTACGGACATGAAAGGGAAAGGAAAACCAATCCGTTGTCGTGTCCTACGAAATCCCGTTGAGAATCTCTTATACAATTATCAAAGCAAAATGTGTCAGTGAAATCTCACACTGACGAAATCATAATGAACTGACGAAATAAAGATAAAAATATAGCGATAACATCACGTGACAATTTGATATTTAATCATATTACAATATCATCCTTAAAATAATTCACTACAAGCCTAATATTAAACTAGAGATAATTTCTAATTATAGGTATTAATAGATTATATATAAAAAAAAGATTCGTAAATTTATTTGATTAAAGATGAGATTTTATTAAAGATGAGAGATTTTTCGACCTTGATGAGATGTATCAAAGTAAAAAGCTACGCGGTGAAAAACTTCTGAAATCATTCTCCGACGTGTTATCATCGTCCAAGTGCGTCGTCTTGCATTTGGCCGGATATGTGGAAATGGCTTATCCGAGAAAGCAGCTTGATGCACCGTGTAAACAATGCATATCTGAGTACACCTCTCTGGATCCATGATAATCAAGGCAAACAACGTCGCGACGCGATAGCTCCCTCGAGGAAAGTTGATAGCACTATGGCTTCTACCTTTCTCTTTTCTTTTTCTTTTTATGCGGCTTTAAGAGGTCCTTATGTCGTGTGTATCTACCAGAATATTTGTAAGCCAGGTCGGTTCACGATGCACTTTTTATTTCGGTCATAAACGTCGTATAGAAGCCGCACTTAAATTCTTGCAAACGGCGTTCTTTCAAAAGAGAAAGAGAAAGAGAGAGTGGGGTAGACGGACATACGCGGGATATCCTTGGAAATATTATCCCGAAATAAATTCGAAGGATAGTGGTCGCTTGCGGACGATGCAAAGGATACGTGCAATTGCGATAATGTTTGCAATCGACATGCATATGCAATGTTGCATAGCCTTGATTTAAATTTGATACTAATGAGAGCTAGTCGCGCGCGATGTTCATAAACAAGTAGATGAAGTATAGTTTTCTCCAAAATTTCAAGGATATTATATATCGCATCTTTCCTCAAGTTTAATTCAAAATCAATTGAATAATGTTGCATAATATCGCGTATCTTTTATATGAACACACGATCTTCACAATAAGATATTAAGTATCTTTTTCTATTTTTTTTAATTTATTCGTGTCCACACTAGAGTCTGCGTACAACAATAACGTTTTGTCTCATTACACGCTCACAAATATCCTCACGCGAAACGAGCGTACATTCATATCTTCAAAATTTATTTGCGTCCTTGAAACCGGTATTCCACATTGCAAGCCGACAATACGTGCGAAACATTTCGCGTCGCGCGGTGTGGCTTTATCACTTTACGGTTGCAACGAAGCGCGGCATTTCTTTGCGTTTCATAACGAGTGGAGAACACGCCGGCAACGTGACCAGATTTGACGAGGAATAATCAACCTTCTGGCCAACCTCGCGCCAGTTATTTACGCATTTATTCGTGCACCACCGGTTATGAATGCCATATGCCGCGCTCTCCTTGGTCGACAATTTCGTCGTCCACCGGTTGCTCCAGCTATCGAGATAAGATCGTGATCACGAAGTTCTCGCGTATTTCGAAATATTACGAAACGTCAGGAGACTTTCTGGAGAAGAACGGAGATTATCTGTGTGAATTACGTTTTCTGAGATTTTATCCTCTTATTCCTTTATTTCTCTATTCGAAGCGCTTATGCCTAAGACCCTTAAAAAGATATCGTAGCATATGGAATTTTTGGGAGTATCCTAATCGAACGTATTTCTTTTCAAATCGCTTAAACATGGACATTTAACCGTGAAAGGCTTAATGCTCGAAATGGCTCACGGGTCACTTCGTTTCCTAGCGTGTCTCATCTCGAACCGCTCTCACCTAATCCTCGACTTAAAACCGCGACGCGTGCGAGTCGTCGCTGCCGTTAGCCTTCGACCACCCACGAGTCACGAGAGCTGCAATCAACCGATTCATCGAAATGAATCATGGCAATGGCGGGAAAGCTGCTCTCGTCTGCATGCGGTCTGATGTCGACGGAATTCCAAAGGAGAACGTGCCAGACGGCGATCCGAGTCGCAACTCGCGGATTTCGCGATAGCGGCGAGCCTTTCGCTTACGCAGGGTGCGCACAAGAGAAGCAATTTATACTTAATTAGTAAGAGTGACCACGGGAGGCACAGTGCCAACTTGTTGCGGTGAGGAAGCACAGCTCGACCTCCGTTAAAGAGAGAAACACAGAGAGACGAAGACGGTCACGAAGCGTGATGTGCGTCATATCACATGTTAAGAAACAGTCTGATTGAGTACCAGACGTGCGCTCGTCTCTTACTCTCATGGTCTGTTTATGAATGAAATGAGTAACATAAATTGAAAGAAAAATAAATCCTATAATTATATGCGATTAATTTTTTTATGAAAATAAAAATTAATATCTAGAAAAAAAATTTTGCCAATTTTCTCAAGTACTCTTTTACTAATTTGGAATTTATTTCTTTTATAGCATATTATAAGGATAATTCTGTAATATCTTGTATATCTTTGACAATTTTTATAACGATTAAAACGATTAGAACGAATAAAAGAGCTAGTTACTGTCAACTTATATAATACATATTAAATAAATTAATAAATATTACATTAAATATTATTTTATAATTTAAGGAACAATCATGTGATCTTACAAGAAAAGAATCATGCCAATCGACTTTATTGAAAATGATCTGTATAGCTGACCTCTTAGCTTTATAACCTTACCGATTGAAAGTGTTTCGTTTGATGTATGAATCATTCTTTAATTATGCGAGAGTAACGCAACGAGATGCCGATAGCAGTAATAATGTAGGCGGATGCCTTCGTAAACGGCCGCTGATTAATTTTTCTTACTTTCAATTTCGCTCGCGATCGCGAGACTGCTGGCGGGAGCGATGAAAAATGTGTGTGATCGAGCGCGATGGAAGGCGAGACTGCGGTGCCGCTGCATGAATAATGCGAGAATACGACGAACACGTATATACTATACGGATGTGTACATATCGCGTTACGCCGCCGTCCCAACCGTCCGTTTAAATGGAGCGCGACCGTCGCAAAAAATGATTGATCGATTCCACGGCGTACGATTGAGCAGGGACACGGGGGTTTTATCTGATGACCTACGACGATATCATTGGCCGTTCATATGAGACAAGTGAGTTATCAAAGTTTGTTATACAAATGAGCTTCAAGAGAGTACATAAAATTGTCCTGTTTTGTCCGAAATACTCGCTGCATTCTCATTTTAAAGTGCCCAAATCGTAAGACGCATCGAAGGAATGTGCATCATCATGATTCGTGATGGCTAGGCTTGACTAAGCTTGTCTAATCAAAGCGAACGTTGCTTAAGATGAATTTCATGACCTCGATGTCTCTTTCTTTCCCTATCTTCATTTCTTCGATCTCGCTCGTTTACGGACACCCTCTCGACAGATCGCAGCAACTGCCTCGGGAGGGTCGACGATCGTAATCGACGGGCACCCGATAGCCGAGCCCCAACCATGGAAAATGGAAGTACCGGCATCGAGCGTGATCGGAACGAACCCTTCCCTGTACGAGACGGCTCTCGTGTTAACCGTAGCACGTTGGAGCTGCAGTTATGCGGTTCGGTATGTTGAATGTTATATGAATAGTCAAAACATTTGGAACGTGAGTCAACACTTAACACTCGTGGATTCCTTCCGTTTTCCACAATACACACCCACGCACACAACACACACATGTGCAAAGACCGGAAGTTTCGAATTATATTCGGCAATACATTCAACAACTCTGAAAAAAACACCATATTTTTTGTTGTAGAGAAACTACGAAAAATTCCAAATTTATTAAAACAAAAATTTTCTAGCTATATCTTTTAATTATATCGGTTACACCTTTTATAAGAGATTTATTTGACATCATCGTATTCCATAATACAAAAGTTAATCCAATAATACAAAAATTAACCTAATATTTCGATCGCACCTTAAGAAATGCAAAAAAATATCGAAAATCAATTCTACCCTATCAGAAATTTAAAATGAATATTGACATTCGGATTTCTTTCTTTTCGAGCTCGCTTTCTATGATTCACGACAGACACCCTGCCGAAAGATTCCGAGAACCATGTCAGGAGTTCGACGACACCGAGCGATCGACACAGCGAGGGCGATGGCCATAATACAAGCCGAGAGAATGGGAGTAAGCGCGTGTGATTGAGATGGAACTCTCGTTTTATGAGATATTCATCACTGGCTATTACAATAATTATTGTTCGTAGAAAAGAATTTCGTGGGTCTATTTTCAGTCGCAAGTGATGAGATCAAAGATGAAAATCGCACGTTGCAACGCGAATTTCGCTTCGTGTACGATATTTATAGACTAGACGGAAAAACGGCACACATCATGCGGAGACCGAGACTTATATTCCTCGAGGCGCTGGGTAGATTAATAACAACCGATGAAAGCCTGGCAGTGTATCGATTGTCGTGTACGCGCAAAGGGAATTCGTCAAGGACGTATCGAGAGTGAAATTAGAAATCGAAAGTATCCCTGTTATTTGGCAAGCATCTTGGCAAAAATTTAAATTAAGCTGAATTTATTATAATCCGACTCTTCATTTGAGAAATATAAAGAAAATTAGTATTATTCTAAGATATAACTGTAAAAACTGTAAAAGTAACTATTTATGATTAATTTTTGAATAATAAAATTATAAAAATAATAAAAACAGTTATATAAAAGATATAATATTAAAAATATAATCTTTTTTTTTTTTAAATAATCTTTAATTTATGCATATTAATAATTAAGCATAATCTTAAATATACACAAAATTCTATTAAATTATGATAACAAAGTTTTAGACTGTCAATTCTTTTAATGAATGTAATTTCTCAATTTGCCGATTTTCTAATTTGTTTTTATTTCTCATTATTTTTCCTCATTATTATTTTTGATGAAGAGCGCGTGCTGAACTTGTACTTCATAGCTACATCGTTCAACCACGTCGTTTCATCGCGCCATCTAAAAAATCTGACCGAGCGAAGCGGCGCAATCAGCTTTGCGGCGCTGATCGAGCTTTTTTTCCTCGTCTCCGTGTAATGTGCCATGTGCGGGTGCCGTGCGGCCGTGGACCTTGATGAATACGAGCTTGGCAACCATGGCAACCATGCTACGCGCCGCGGAGAAAAGGCTGCCCTATGAGAGGAGAGGAGGTGAATGAACAACATGAATGCAAAGGAGCTCGTTGGCATCGGCATAGTCTCGGCATAGCCCTTGAACTGAGGAAGCTCTCGCAGGACGAAGAGAAACGAGGTAGATTTTGAGAGTGAGAGAGAGAGAGAGAAAGAGAAAGGTATCTCAGATTTTTGCGGAATGAGCCGTGGATCAAAGTGCAGCGGCCTTGAACTTGACGATGCGGTCCATCGAACCGGACGTGGCTGGTCAGCGACGGCGGTAACGTAATAAAGAATATACGCTGTGACGTACGGATATGAACGTCGGATGTTACAAAAGAAAAAGAAAAATTATTCGTGCGCAGACAAAAGATCATCCCGATGCATCATAAACTGCACGTGCGGTTTGGTGGTTTAGTCCACGATTTTACTACGCTCGTCTGGCATTCGTCGTCGCTTGCATCTCGGTTAAATTCGTCTGCGTCGGCGATTATAGCAGTCATTCCGTTAGCAGCATAAACGTAGAATCAGAACACAGTTTCGTTGAAAATAATAATAGAAAGAATCTGAGTCAATGCGATATGATTCATCAAGGCACTGATGTCATGTGCAATAATTAGAAATAACGAGATGCTCGTTACGCTTAATGGATTATAGTTGCAAATAAGAACAGCGGAGAATTTTTTTTACGAGAATGCGATCGTGACTTCTGCGGATCTTATATTTATCAGAATGAGTCGTACAATTTCAGAATTATAAAATCCAGAGTTTTCTAAATCGAGAAAACGAATAGACTTCTCGCGATCGATGTCCAGCGTTTTCTCGAAGGGTTGACGGCGATAGTTTATTGTATCCCTGCGGCTTGTCACGCACAGCGTGTGGGTGCTCCAGACATAAAAAAAGGACCGATCTAAATTGTGGTCCTGTCTAACCGTCGCAAGGGGACATATCGATATCCGGTTCTCCTGGATATTTTACTCCTTAAAGGTCTTTGACTTCCACTGTGACTTCCACGGCTGATCGATTTGCCGCGAACAAAGTGTCGTCTTTTCGCATACGTTGCGTCAACACTCATCCTTAAAATATTTGTGTTATAAATATATCGGGCTATCGTTTCCCTCGAAAGCCTTTTACTGTTAATAAATTTGAATCAATGTGCGTGTACGCGGTTGGCGAAAATAAATAATGCTAATTAAAAATATCTATTCAATAACTTCGAATTTGAATTCTTCTTTGGACGGCTGCTAACGGTAGGATTTAGTTTTAAAGTAGATTAAATTTTAATTGTAATTAAATATATTTCATCTTAGATGCTTATTTTTCAAACTTTACAAATACAAACATTTTCTTTCGAGAGTTTCGTGAGATAAATGTAAATGCATCGCCAATTTAGCTTAGCGAATTTAAGTCGGACACTCGACCGGTGCATTTGAAGATTGCGTGTTCGCGAAGACCTCAATTGTAGTCTTCAACACAATCAACTTAGACGTGCTCACATAGTGCGCTTTTTACGCGATGCACCGAGAATAACAAAAAAAATGACCTAAAAACCGCTCGCCTCTAATAAGACTGACTCATCAGCCGTCTATTCACTTATCTGTCTAACCCAGGGGTTTCCAGGCTACGACCCCGAAGAGATATAGCCACGCGATCTTGAGCCACCCTCGTTGTTTCTGTGGTTAAGTGCACTTAATGCGCTCTTACACACTAATAATAATAAGTGCCGTCGATCAATGACCAACGATAATTCGGAAAATTTCGCGGATCACTTTTGCGAGAAAGCGTTCCCGACGATCAATCAATCGTCAGATGCACGAGGAATTCCGTTAGTGAAAGCATAAAAATCCAATTGTTACGTAACGGTATACGTGCATACCAAATGTTCGAACTGCTTGCTCAATCAATTAACGTGACACTTGCGAGAACTCGCAATAAGCAAACGCTTTGATTGTGTAATAATTCAGCAAACAAGCTTAAATAATAATGATTAATTGCTTACATTTTTTCCTGAGAGAAATTTCTTGCAATCGATTGAAAGCTATTCGATAATAGCTTTAAAAACGGTTTATTATATAATTATCTATCTAATTAATGTCTTAATCTTTATCTACCGAGTCTTCATTTAACAAGAAAATCTGAACTTTTCAAGAATCTTAGTAGATACTTTGTAAAATTTTCGATAAATAAACTTAAAGTAACGATCAGATAAAAAGCTTCATAAGAAATTGTAATGCTTTGACCAAGTTAATTTCACTTAACTTGTTAACTCCAGACAATATAATTGTCGACTATTAAATCATGATTGCTACATTTATCTACGATTATCTGAAAACTTACATAACAGGCAAGACAGCGTGCTCTTTGACCGCGCGTGGAACTTGCTTGCGGCATATTAATTAAAGTACAGTCTATACTATGCGGGGCGTTGAACGTTTGACTGCTCTTGTCTCCACGGATAATGCCTGCGTTTGTTACGATATTGATTCGTTAGCGACGAGCAATTGTCAACGAGAAAGACATAACGAAAGAAAAATAAGTGACATATAATATTTATACTTCTTAGAGCTTTAATAAGCATTTAAGACAAACCGACAGAGCGATATATCTCTATTTTATTTCGCAGAATTTATTTATAACCTTAATCTTTCTCGTTAGGTTATGCGATCTGCAAAATGTATATTGAAGGCGAAAAACGATTAACACAGCGGATAATTGAATGGCGCTTCACGGAATGATGATATGAAATCAAAATCATTTCTATACCGTTATCAAAAGGTATGCGAATATGATAACTATATATCATAATATCATAATATGTAACTTTAGATATCATATTAATAATTTTTCATATTGAGTTTCAAATTTTCAAAAGTATCTTATATCGTATAATAAAATAAAGATAATTTGCGTTTCTATCATATTTCGGTATTTAAATTCTCGATACGCATTTCAGCGTTGGAAAGAGTCCCCGTCGCAATCTCGAAATTTACGAGACATTATTAGGGTATCATTTGAGGCAATGGCATAATATAAATCCCTAAAATAGACATATCATAAGTCAGTAAGTTATGGCGGGGCCATAGTTCGAGAAATTAGCGTGTTCCAATGCTTTCTCCCGCGCCTCTCCCGACCGCCCAGGCGGTCGTGTAATTTTGGAGACGTCGCTTTTGCTCGGTGACATCATTTCGTCCCATTCCATTCCATTCGTTAATAATCGCCCGCTCCTTACTGTGTACACACACATACACATATATACGCACACAGAAATAATGCTGGTTCTACTTCGATGTGTACCCATCCCCTGACATCATCGTTCATCAGAGACTCCCGTATGCTCCATTTGATCGTCGAACGATCGACGGCCTTCGAAAATAGATTCATTTTTGCGTGTCGTAACGCGCCTGACACCCTTGGATATTTCCGATTCGATTTACGACACGTTAAATGAGAGGGAGGTCTGTTTGTTTTTATTAAATACGATGCGCACACGCACTCGTCTCGTGGCATATGCAATTAACTGAAATTTCCATATCCGCAGGAGATCTCAACGCAGATAAATGAAATGTKCACAATTAATTAAAAGCATATCTTTTTTTCTATCGGAGCGTCTTAATTAAAGTGGATACAACTGCAAGCGCAATTAGAAACATCTAAATAAAAAATCGATTCTATTTCTCATCTGTTTCCTCCCGAAGCTTTGTATAATTTTTTTTATCGCCAACGTTTGTCGACACGATTTTCATGATAATAATCGAGAAAATATGAATTCTTTCGACAATTAAAAACAATCAAAGATGAATATTTATTATTCAACTCAATAACGGTTAAAAATCGCAACCTATATTAGATAATCACGAAAACAATCGCGGGATTCTAATTTTACTATCTAGTCATGAACGCGATTCGTATCGCGATAGCATTGACGATCTAATGCGTTTAACGCGGTTTTTCTCTTTTTATCATAACGCATCGTTATGCGATCGCGCTTACGAGACGCGAGCCGGAACGAAACGCCGGAAGTGAAGCGAAGCGTTTCGTATTAGTTCCCCTGGACAATGTGCCGCGATCGACCTACATATTCTGGGAATGGGGTAGCGCCGAGTTATGGTGGTGACGAAAACGATCCGATATGATGATCAAAACGGAAACGGTAAATTTCCTCGACAAGTTATTCCAACTACAGCACAGTCCGCGGGTGGAAATAACGTTCTCTCCCCAGCAAAACGGCTGCTCATCAAGTTTATGGGTGACGTCACTTGTCCACCATCTGCGAGACCCGCTTCACAAGAGAAAAAAAAAGAGAAAGATTTTTCTCATTCAAAATTCTTGTCACTAACTTTTTTCCATTGTCAAAATAAAATTCGCTCAGTGAATTATTAATTTCAAAAGATAGAGAAGGATTTCTAATATGATATATTAATTTCATGAGAGAAAGAGAAATTTCTTCTTGTTTTAATATTTCTACAAATAAATTTAACTAAAATAATTTTACTATATTTTAAGATTCTCTATTTTAATAAATTAATTAAATTTCTATAAATAAAAATGAGATATATGTGTAAACTTGAAAAACACTTGTTATCAAATTCACGTGGAAACAAGTAGTATCTTAAAAGCTTTTAAACAGCACAGTTACATGCAACAAGTAATAGACGTAATTTAACTGATACAGAACCTTTTTATCTCACAAACTACCATTTAATAACGGTACTTTGAATAGTAAATATAATTGTTGCACAAATTATCATAAAACCTATGTTTAACGCTCGAAGCGCAAGGAATAGCTAATAGTTCAAAGCATAAAAAAGCAGGAAGCATCGTGAAGTCATCTTGTATAATCAGTGCGCTATTAAAGGCGATCAATGTCGCTCGTGATTTATCGGTATCATTATGCAACCGAAATTAGAGAATGTCGGTACACGTAATGACATTCTCAGTTTCGCCATAACGATAAAACATCCATGTGACTGACCCTTAATAGCGGTGAAAGATCCGATGAATACCGTGTGACAGACACCTTTCGATCGTTTATTACTCGGACGTGCAATTAGCATATTTGACCCTGCGACCTGTGAGAAGATAATGGAATGCGTAATATTTCTGTTTCTACTTATATTTTTCAAAGATCGCTACTATAACTGAAATTAGCGTGCTTCCTGTTTTCTCAACTTCCTCAGCTTCCCTTAAAAGGATATAAGTGATAATCCAATGATTTTAACGATTGCAAAATCGCGATAGCTGGTCTTGATAGTTTTTCATATCTGATGGCTTTTGTAGCCATGGAAATCACGGTTTACGAGATTATAATTTTCTATTGCCCTAAATAAAAAAGTTAATAAAATTACATATTTAAGACAAATTTAAATTAAAATTTTATTAAAGCAAAATTCACCAAAACTAAATCGCTATTCTGTCTAGTGGAGATTTTTTCGCTAAAAAAACTGTAATCTTCAATCGTTATATTGATGCCGTGACATCAAAGTGACCGCTCTTCTTAAACACAATCCCCAGTAGCTGTGATCTTTTCTTAAACAGCTTGAGGCATTAAAGAACGTCGCTGCAGCGTCAACGACAAAACTAATACAAAAGATCTCCTTTGACTTCTCAAGCACATTAAGCCCTAAGGTACCTATTTGTCAGGCGTCTCATCTCTAGGTGAACGAGACGAGAGTCGCGGCAGATACTCGAGGCAACGGAATAAGAAGACCATCTCCTCGCGATGTTCCGCTTAATAACGGTTCTCGAAGCTTGGGAAAAGCTCGGAGCCGTGGCCGCTGTGTTCTCGAGCCAGCAACATGGAGATGCTCCTCTAATCGAGAAAGTCTGGCGGCTACGAATAGACGGCAAGATGAAAGAAGGCTGCACGGCTCTCAATTGCGCGTACGCCTCTAGCACTTGACCTATCGACTAAACTATGCTCGGAGCCGAATTCTAAGGGATCTGTTCCAATTCTCATTGCCTATTTTAGACACTCGCGAAATTGTGAATATCAGAAGCTAAATTGACATTCGTTTATTTTATAGCGGTATTGATAATTCTCAAAATATTTATTTCAGGACACACACACACACACACACACACACACACACACACACACACACACACACACACACACACACACACATCAGAATTCTAAAAGTATTTCGAATGTAAACCAATTACGATCGAAAAGATTCTCCAAGCGAGTTACGTGCATCGAATAATCATATCTGCTGATAATAACCGTGATGATGCATACAGTTGTGCCATAGTTTGTGCCTTACTGTAAAATTAACAATCGCGTTGATGATATTTATCAAAATTCCGAGGATGTCAGGTAAGCGAAAAAAAGCATGTAGCGTAGTAATAATGTACGTAACATTATCTTGATTCTCAATTAAGCTATATGTATAGAACGATGCGCTGTGAAAATATGCGCCCGCATGGCCATCCACTGGGAAAACCAGGCCGTTTAGTTTCCACAAATCGGTTCAAGGTCCGCGCTCGATTTGCGGACAGTCTCTACGCAGCGGGAGATAACGAGAATTGCTATCTTTTACAGTAATTGCGTTGTCAAGCGACCCGGAGGTGCGAAGTGACACCCTAGACGAAGGTCTAACTCGTTAATCGAACAATTCAGCCCGTATCTCTAATCACCAATTACACGCACCTTGAACAGACGGACCTTTTACGGGGCGTATACGTTTACGTATATTGGAAATAAATCATTTCCACAAATGAGGATACGTAATTTACACAAATGGGAATTACTTGGTCATCGCGGACATACTGACCCAGAAATAGATAACGGATCCTTCTAATCGGTATACTGAGATTAGATAGGGGGTATACTGAGGTATACTAGACTACAAATCATCGTTGCATAGATGAAAAGTTTTTGTAGAAACCGAGAACTCGCTGTCGAGCATCGGGTGTTAATTGAAAACAGCAGACCGCGTCTCGATAATGAACCACCACATGACTTTCTAATTTCCTGAGAGTAATGAGTGTTCCTCAATGAGATGCACATCTCGATATATGCTCAGGATATTCATAAATGACTAAAAATGTCTATTGTATATAATTTAAAAAAGCTGTTTAATTATTAATATCACGTAATTTTATAATAGTTACAAATAAAATTACGTTGAAAAATAGAAGTTGTTTTTAATTTAATATTCTTCTATTCTTATGCTCTTCATGCATAAATAATCGCCTACAAACGATATCAAGTTGATACTATTTCGCTTAATTAGTCCGATGCAATCTCTATCGATTTTCTTTGATTGATGAATTTATTGCGGCAGAAGTGACTTCTAAATATGTAAATTATCCAAAAGGTATTACAAGGCCACCCAAGTAACGTTAATGTCAAGGCCATAAAGGGTGAACATATACTAAGAACGCGAGAATAGTTTATAGCTTCGAGCCTGATGATTTCCGCGCAGTAATTAACTGTCTGCGCGAGCAGTCGATGACTTCGTGTAATCTAAAACGATTCTAATCGAATTCCATCTTCGCGCGAAGCCGAAGCTCTGCACCGTCCTTAATAGCCTATATAGTTATGTGCTATAAATATTACTTGCGGCGGGTTTCGCCAATGCCGGTTAACTTTAACCTTAGCTTAATTGATTCTTAACAGAGTGGAAACTAAAATTATATTAAGAGAGAAGAAATTAATTGAACTATGATTAAAGAGAAACGACATGGCAAAATCTTAATCATTCGCTTATTTGTAATGGTTATAATTGAATACTGTTAATAAATCTTTCTTTTTCGCGGACTAGCAGCGCGCGAATCAGATTTCCCATAAAATATGTACTCTGTACTTCCAATTAAGTTATATTCGCTAGATTGCATTACGAAAATAACGTAACGATGATAACGTCATCATTTTAATCTATTTGTATTAGACTATGCCTATTTATATCATATATATCAGTCTCTCTCACATACAGACATATTCGCGCAGATGATTGTAAGGAGAGTCTGAGACATCACGATTAATTATAATTGCTTTTTCCCCATCGATCTTCACCTTATGCGATAATGTCCCTCGATTTCTCTTAACAGAGCCAGACATAATGAGTAATTGTTTTCTCCAATACATACACACATCCAATTCTAAGATTGTCAAAACAATATACGTATATTGTTCAATATATCGCGAGTTTATTCGTAGAGTTCCCTGTTCATTGCTGCGTGAATTAATAGATTTTACACATATCGCTAGCGCCAGTTCTCTCGCGTTATTATCAGTGAAAACCTTCGCTGCGAGATCGTTTCCGCGAATAGCACTTTGCGGTGATGATGGAGTACATTACAGCATCTAAACGATAACAAGACAGTTCAACTCATGTCGTTAAATTCTGAATGAATCTGCCGTATTTGTGCATTGCACGTACTAATATCGGCTTTGGGAAAGCGGACACTTTTGACGCCTCGAATATACATGCCATGAGGTTCTGGATTTTGGGGAGATTTGTCCTCGTAATTATCTCGATGCAACAAAGCGTAGATCAAAAAAAGCGTAGATAATCAAATACTGTAGATTAAAATATTTTTACATATACAGATATTGTTTAAAATACATATAATATTAAAATTAACATAACATTTCTCGACTATTAAAATATTGAAAACTTTAATGAAATTAAAATTCAAAATTTGTTAATGAAATTCATATTTCAGACATAATTATTATAAACGGCTCGAATTATATTAATATTCCAAATTTTTTTTTACTTTGTTGCGTAACTGCTGTTATTTGATATCTCTCATTCAATAGGAGAAATCCCCTACGTCAATTCATCTCATTGTTACGACACCGCCGGCTCGGCGTATTCTTAGGTACTCGTAAAGCGTGAAGCACTTAAACAGGGATTCACTTGTGCTTTATCTCCCGGGCTGGCGATTCGCGGATGTTCCCCGAAAAATATAAAAAACATGCTGGCGGTGGTACATCGCGTATGCTAATTATCGCGTATTACTACACGTCCTGATAACGGCTCGCGCAATCTCGTGTCGTTAAACCCTCAATGAATCGAGCGCATTCAGGGAAACTAGGCTGCGTTCGTGCTCGACATCGCGAACTTCCGAATGAGTGTCAAATCTCGTTTTATCGGCCGCGACTTGACCTCCACACAATCACTCGCTCGGACGTATCGAAAGGCATGTATCGGAAATGATTTGGCGGTAAATCAGTAGCGAATTTAATCGATTATCCCCAGATGACCTATTTTTATTATGTGCAATTATTCTCTTAAGCTTTACATAAGTATAGAAGAAGAACATTAGTATTAACAAATATTCGATTATTTACATATTGTTAAAAAAAATTATGTATGTGTCCTCAAAATGAAAAGTTCAATCGTGTAAGGTATTCTCAATTCTGATAATAATATCTACTATGTTTAATATTTCGCGATTAATTCGACATACAATCTCAACTGATTTTCTTATATCGAAACACGCGTCACGTTGATCGTGAAAGTATGAAAGGAGACAACCGTTAACGTTAGCTGCCACACGCATTGCGACATAAACTACTTAGTAAAACTTGGAACGAGTTCGTTCGCATCGGGCAAACAATCTCGTCATATCTGATATTACGGATAGCTTACGGAGCGCATTGCAAGTATCAATCTCTAATCAATCTTACTGCTTTGAATCGATTCGCGCCAATAGGGCAAATATTGCGATGTAGAGGGAAATTGATTCAAATTGTAGCATGCTCGGCTAATAACTCGTTTGTTAGGAATTTCTGATGCAACAATTGCAGAAAGTGAAACGCGAATAATTGGCAATGATTCGTTGCGTCTCGCCACGAGAATGCGACTTCTCGAAAGCCCCTATGGGTCATCATGATTCAACCTCACGTCTTTAAACCTTCAATGGATTCCGTTACGTTCGAAGAAGTTTACGAACGAGCGTCATGCATGTAAACGAACTTCTTCGTCTCTAGCAAGGTTCGACTCGAAGTGTTAATTGAAGGTTTTTAATGTGCTAGTTCTAATCACTTGCTAAGCTATCAAAAATTTGAGGAAATTAATTTCATCGCAAAAATAAACTTTATGTTTCAAAAAAATTTACATCTCTTTTTAAATAAAATTAAACTTTAATTAATTTTAAACTTAATTTTGTACAACTTAAAATTAAATTTTTTCGTGATCAATCTCCTCAATATTTTAAAGAAACAACTGAATCACTGCAACGTTCCTCGATTCCACGTAATGAATATTCCAATAAACATCTCGAGTAAATAGTTTGCAGGTAATATCGTACTAGTACGATCCACAAGCTGATATGTCATTAAACTTGGAACTAATCCGTTACGCTCGGAGAAATTCCGGAGCATTTCGACGCAAATCGTAGACGCGGAAGCTCAACGGTGCGCGTTAGCTGCTTACTCGCTCGGGGTAATTAGAACAAAAATGCGGGATTTGAATACTCGATGAGATTCGAAGAATAGCGAGGAAGAGAGAAAAGAAAAAAGGTGTGTCATTAATAGTCTGTCGGCTTCGCTAGTGACTGGCATTCCGTCCTCTAGTCGCGGAACAGCGACGTGCCCTCTTCCACCTCGTCGTCTTTTCTTCTCCTCAATACCCTCCACTTCGTTTCCAACTTTTACGTGCCACGAATCGGGACCCCATGAGCGTGGCCTATTCTCCACGCGACGCGTACAACAAACGCCCGTAACGATTGTCCCGCTGAGACGCGAGGCGTATAATTATAATATACTGTCAAACGCGCGATCGCTGACAATATCGACCCGATGACCCATTCTTGTCGAATGTGTGAACAGACTCAACATCTTGGATGTTAGGGACATCCCTCTAGTTATTGGGGAGTGATCCGTACTGAATCTTTGTCACGGGGAAAGGGATAAATTGATTCAGCTTGCTTTTAGAAAAAAGTCCTTCGAGTCTTTATAAACGAAAGTAGACACAAAATTCTATACACATTTTTGATAAGTGCGTGAGTTTAATTTTATTACTTACGAATATTAATGAACTTTTTGTGTGTCTGTTTGTCGAATATTTTCATAATACTTTTCTTCTTATAGTAAAAATTATTACGTGTTAATTAATACTTGTTTGTACGTTTAATATTTAGTTTTATATTATTATGTTGCTAGGATATTATTGTCAAAGAGTTTAAGTGAAATGATCCAAATAATTAAACTTCGCGCTATTTTATTACATTTACTGAACAATGTGCAATGATTATTAATACATACGTCAGTTCATCATTTATAAGCTTGTTTGTCATTACGTCATCGATCTGCTAATCGCACTATTGAAATAATATTTTGTCTAATTGTAAGTGCAACACTTAGAATGTTTTGTTTAAACGCAAATATTTTTTTAATATTATTTCAAAATATACATCACAAACATCTTTTACTTTATCTTTATTTGTTATTTTATTCTAATCATTTTTTTTTTCAAGTTTCAAACAGAAGGAAATTTGAAACTTCTAATTAAAATTTTTCAAGTAATAACTGACATAAGAATCAAGCTGTTGTTTCGTTCCGCCTGTAACTGATTTTGACGTTGAATCAAATTGATTCTATCGCTACCAGAGAGTTCGCTTTCATTCTTTTATCCGTACGGGATTGCGATTCGAGCGAAAAAATTGGATGCACACCGCCTCTCGCAGCACCGGAAGTGCGCGACCGGATGATCGATTATCGAATCATTCTATTGCGCTATCACGACCGTAAAGGTTTCGTCTGTTGGAGGTAACGGTACCGTGCTCGGAACGTTGCGTGGGTTGCGTGCTCATTATCAGGCGGTTCGTTATGCGCCGCCCGCAAGGGGTTCACGAAGGGATAATTTATTGGATCGTACACTACCGAATCTCCTAATAAAAGGAAAATGAGGCGAGATTCATAAGAAATTCCCAAAAATCAAGACGCCTTCGAGAATTTCTCGCGCGAACGCGAACATATGTAACAAGGATCGGATTACTGAAAACTGACACGCATAATTGTATATTGCCCTGCTGAAAATATCTTCCGGCTCGCGAGGAAATCGCGTAACTAGTATTTTGGGATGTAACTCATACACTCTATAAATAAGTATTAGCCCTAATCGCGTGTTGGTAATCGAATGTAATTTACTGCCGTTATAATAATAGTATACAAAATCTGAATTAATGTTCCTATATTTCATATAAGAAAACCATGGCTTATCTGACAATCTTCAAGTGTTTCATATATGGAACATATAAACTGAATATCTCGCTCAAGACGCTTGTGCGAGCTGAAAAGCGTGTAGAAACAGAGACCGAGACAGCACTCGTCGATCGAGGGACGATGATTTCGACACAATTTCCGTCTCACAGAAAGCAAAGCAGACCAGACCGCAGACGGAGTATTCTCTATATTGGATGCGGTGACCGGAAAGCGTACCGAAATAAAACCTACATCACCCTTTCGCATTAGCCGTTAGCCAATCCCTATTTATAAGATATTATGTTCGTCGAAGCGCACATGTCCACTGCTTTGAAAGAAAGATAGAAATGAAGGAAGAAGAAGACGAGAAAGAGATCGTCATGCACATATGCCTAACACGCGTAAAATGCACGTCGATGGCATGTTACGTGACTAAAAATACCCTCGAAGTCATCTAGATAAGTCTCGAAGACCCGAAGCGGGTCGGATCTGGGCGGTTTATTAATGGACTTGAATCGACTAAAAATCAAAATTATTGTGGGCGTGCACGGTGGTCGGCACGTACCATCATCAGAAACCATCCGAATGCAACCGAATCGGAAGTCTTAGCATGTGGTATGTTCGGCGATAAATAATAGAAAGGTCCTCTTTTTCGACAATTCTTGTATATTTGTAACAAGCGAGATTTCAGATTACCTTTAATAATAAATAAAATAGGAGCCGCGGATTTTACGAATTCTCCTACAATTCCCAGGAAGCGCAATTACTTTCAAACCCGGTCATTATACTATTCATGTATATTTCTATAACATACGCGGCATTATTGTTATCTGGTTTCCGTGTACAAGTCCGGATTTCGACAATCTTCCTGACAGTCATAAATCTTTTTCAACGTGATTACAACATTTATGTAGAAATGTAATATTTATCACATCGGAGAGAAAAATTAAATTAAAAAAAGTGAAATAGTAGAACACAAAATATACAAAATAGAACTAAAATAGAAGATGTAGGATACAGGAACACAAAAATTAGAAATAGAAAAAAATCTGATTTCCATGACATACTTGGCTTGTTGTTCGATAAACCGGCGATAGCCTCGGCGAAGCAAATATTTTGTTGTCACGCTTATCAGCTCATGGATTCATTACGAAGCGATTCATTACGAAGTTTCTATGAAACCGCGTCTTGTAACTGCGGAATGTCGAATTGCAAACACTTTTTGTTTGTCACGATGACTCTTTATTATATGCCTATTCGAAAACGTTTGATCTCGTTTAACATTCAATCGTACAATCTCCCGCGTAGCCTTGATTCTTCTCGCAATAAACCAAATGCTAATAAATTCAACGTCGGAGAGATCTTTCAGCGAGTCCGACCTATTAAAATTCCCGGACGACAGCTGAAAGGGAAGCTGATGGTTCCTTAAGTCTTAGCCATGTTTAAAAACGCGCATAAAATGTTCGCACGGTCATAGTTAGCACGATGTGTGTTTCGTATTATTATTTCAAAGCAAGAGCTTATTTACCGCACACTTATCCATAATCGTATGCTTATGAGTCACAGAGAGCCAACAAATGATTTATCGCTCCAATTAAAATTATGTAGATATAATCAGCTTTTTCTCTACATTTCTTAATTTCCATCGCCGCGTATTATGAAACTGAAAAAGCAGATAATTTTCTAGATGCATTCGTCGAGCGAACCTGGCTCTGTTAAGAAAATACGAAGTTGTAAGAGACGCCTGAAAAGATCTCAGTAAGTGTACTCTCTTTCTCCGGGTAAATTACGCAAACCGTGAAAACTTCGTTTCTCCTAGCGCTGTTTCGTTGATCGAACAGTGAAACGTGTGAATGCTTGCACAAAGTCACGACTGTCTTATTTTCTCTTTTACTCTTCTATCTCTCTCTCTTATTCTCTACACTGAAGATACAGACAAAATGCCTATGAAGGAAAGATATTTACACGGCTGCCGCATCGAGGCCGAGGCTTGACGTCTCTCACTTGCAGCTGTGCAAATCGCTACCGTAGGAATGCGCATGTAAATGAGACGTATCACGAAAACAACAGTGAGGGAAAAGAGTGAAGGAAGGAAAACTCTGCCCTTTCGCCGCGATTTCGCACGATCTCGTTTTCTCGGGTCACGCCGGCCGGCGAGAAATCATGGATCACGCGGGCTCGGCCTAAATACGAAACGAGAACTCCCTCGTTCTTTGCGATTTTGCTCGGAATAAACGTGAGTCCATGGACCTTGTTTCGATTCTAAGGCTCATACATTTGGCAGCGCGAGAATATGGAATGTGAGCGTGAAACAGATGTTACAAACAGATCACCTAATCATTCTAAGCGTCTCTAGAGAATATCTTTCTTCGTTTCTATAAAGATGTTAATAAAAAATAATAAATATGAAATTGTTGTTAATATATTATATATATCCAAAATCCAATTAGATTTTTATAGAAAACACGATATCCAAGATACGAAATAGTTCTCGATAAAACTCGGGCAAATAATTCTACTTAAGTATCTCGAGGCTTTTTTTATAATTCGCGAGCGCGCTGATTTTCTCGCTAAATATTTGGCACTTATTGCGAGATCAGTTTACACAAAAAATACACGCCGAGTGCAAATATCAAGATACGAATCAGCAGATATCGATGGTGTTAAACAGCGCGAATACTATTATAAATATTTCATGGAATGAAGATTACGTAACAGAAGGTTTCATAATCACGCGCTATCGGTCGCGCTTGTGCGAGAAGTCAAAGGCGATGTCGTGGAAAATTATGCCTCAAAAGCGTTTCGACACAGGACGTTCTTCGTAATGAGCTTCCTCGTTTCGGTAATTTGGTGATCAGCATTAATCGCGGATTAATTACGCGCTAATTTTATTAGTAAACATCAGCATATTTGAAAACTTGCCAGATACGACTCTCGCGCGATAAACATTCTTATGTAAATATGTTAACGACTTTATCGCACTCCCACTGTGGGGAGCGGAAAAAAATACCAAGTGACTCGCATTCGAGTCGTCGACGAACGAATGATGATTAGACATAATAAAACGCTCATATAAAACGCTCGTTATGTAACGCGAAAGAAGTGATCTTGCCTGAGCGACTGCAATTCGAAGACTGATAATCGCATTCCTTAGATTTTTTTTTTAGTTGAGCAAGCTGCGTGCACGAAATGTTATTATTGCATACACCTGGGCGTATTACAACTAATAGGTACTTGAGTCATTAATTAATGTGCTATTTCGTGTTAAGCGAAATGTTAAGTTAACGTTTCGAAAGCGCGACTATTATTAATTTTTCTCGCTCGGGACAGTTGATCATTTTCATATCTCTTTTTTATAATCAAGTGTTGATGATGTAATTGCTAGAAGCGATTATATAACGAGAAAGAAAGATTCTACGAAATTCTTGTGTTTTTCTGTGAAATGAAGAAGCAGATTCACCGAAGAGTATATTATTTATCCATAAATTAGCAAATTGATCATAGTGAGATCATTAAAGAAATGGGATTTATTTGATTCCTCTTCGCGTAAATACGCCATAGGGATACGAGAAATTTATGGCACGGTTATACGGTACGAGATAGAATCCCCACAGACCCTAAGTTAAAGGGCAGCTGTCCTCTACGTTGACTAGACAAACTTATGGACGGTAACAGTCCGGCTGCCTCTCAAGTATCGCATTTCCTCACAAGTTGTCGATTCAGGTATATGGCGATTAATACGTCTCTCCAGGAAAACTCCGGAAAAGCGGAAAAGGGAAGGATAATTAAGTTACACACGGACAGAAATGCTTTTTCTCATGCGGGTTGACCTCCCGCACAGTAACTCCCTCTCCTCTCGGCCCTATCAAGCTCAATTACTTAATTAACGGACTGAACTCGCGTATATGTGACGTAATTTTTGATACATTCGTATATGACGTCGACACGTGCATTCTCGTGAAAAAAAGTGCACGCGCGAGGTACATCCATAAAAAAAGAAACAAATATAAGTATATAACAAGCAATGTGTATGAAGTATGAATTATTACATTCAATAATTACTCCACGATTAAATAAAAATATAAGAAATTTTACATTTTATATATATATATATATATATATATCTTATATATCTAAAACAGAATTTTTTCAAATGTATATAACTGCATATTATGCAAACGAATGATCGTTAAATTTCTAAAACTTCGTTCACATTCAGAAATTGAGATTTAGTTAACTGTTGGTAAATGCCAAGGAGAGACGAGAGAGATGTCATGTTAAAATTTTATCATTATAAAAACAAGAAGATTCTAAAAATATTCTTAAAGATATACTTCTTGATATGAAAATGACTAACGAGATCGTACATATATATACATATATGTAGAATGAAACGATAGATTGATGACAATGTTAGAAATGGAGTCACGTTGTTTGACAAATTTTCTTACATTCATAGACATCGACAAGAACACGGAACTTAATCGTACCGTCATTGCTATCGGAGCTCGTTTATATTGACCCTTAAATTGCTCTACGGATCGGTGGTGAAGCGGAAGGAGAGTTACGAGTGATTTAAGGAGAAACGACAAGGATCCTTGTAGCTGTCTATCTTGCACAACCGCTCGATATACGATGCGTGTTTGCGTATCATACGCATGTTTTATCTTGTGCAACCGGCTTTTCCTCTTTTCCCCGCGGTTCGGTATTTCAAAAAACGAGCCGTCTTATTGCGAAAGGGAAAACCGTTATGACCGCAACCTTCGACACGCATAAATAGATAATAATTTATAAATCAGATTCATGAATACGAATGTATTTCTCGAAATGCAAGCGAACTTGGAGTTAAATTTTTAATTTTCTTCGATTCTCATCAAAGTCTGAAAAGAAATTTTACAAATTTTTAAGTATCTCTTCGATCATTTAGCAAAAGATAAGAAATATATCAATTTGTTGTAAAAGCTCCACTTTTACTTTTTTCGATAAAATAAAAGATAATTTAGCATATTTCGTAAATTTTTTTAATCAAACGCGCTGGCGAACGTGACACCAGTTTGGCTTTAAAGGCTAGCTTTTATTTTTGTCCCACAACAAAGTAGGTCGCACGTAATGACAAACTGGCTAAATTTTGCAGAGCTACGACTACGACCGCGACCATAATTCGTGGATGATAATGTCTGTCATCGGGACTCACTGCATTATAATTATCACACTGCCGACTGCGTTATCTCATATGTATCACCGTTATCGAATCACTAATTCAAATTCGAGCCAGTTCTTGGCGACCAAAACGCGTCGCGACGCTTTATCGTTTCTCTCTTTCGCCTATTATCAGTTTCCTATCACTCGTGCATTGAACTCAGATCTTATCGTGCTCTTGGCGCCGCTGTATCATACAGTCCTATAGTCCTAAGGTTGTCCGTTACGAAGATCGATTTCTAATCGGTTTCAAAATTGTCGAAGACTGCTGTCATGATAAAAATTATTTTTACTTTCCTCTAAATGACTATATATTTTTATAAGCTACAAATATAGATGCAGTTAATTTTGTCTGATCAAAGTAATTGCGGTAATACTATTGTGATGGCTTAATATTTAAATAAAATTAATTAATTCTTCAGTAGCTGTTCATTCTTTAATGAGCAATTAATATAAAAGGCACTTTAATTATTATAATTATAATTTTATTTACTAAATGGACAATCATAATCGCTGAACGATATTTTAATATCGATTTAATTACTATAATTAATTATTATAAATTTTTTAAATATCGTTAATTATCTCATTATTATAATTAATTCAATTAAACCTACATTTCTTGAAAAAATATTTCGAAATAAAAACATTTCCATAGCAATAAAATTTAAAAAAATGATGAGTCCGTCATGAGTCCATCTGTTACATTTTTTTGCTTCGTTATTTTGTACTAGCTCGTTCTAAGGTTAATAACGAAAGAGAGGCGCGGCATGTATTCCAGTTGATTCCTAATCTCTAATTCGTCTACAAGTTCGGACAGGCTCTTCACGATCGCGGTCACGCACGAAACGAGTCGGCGGTCAGTGGCGGTGGTCCGTCCGCCGGGATAAGAAAGAAAGGAAACCGCTCCTATTATTATAAAAAGGAATAAAACCAGAGCGTCGAATACGCATCGTAAAAAGAAGAGACCGCGAAGAACATTCCTGCGAGCAGCGAGTAGTTACCAGAAAACCGTGAATGTCGAACTTCTCGCTATCGATCGGCCATCGGTCGAGCCGCTTCAGCGTCCCGACCATCTGCCCTCTTGGACCCTTCTTTCCTACCTGAAACGCGCGTTCACCTGGCCAGTCTCCCTCCGCGTACTTCACCGCCACCTCCGCCCGATCGGTCTCGTTCATCTTATTTTCGGGCCATTCAGCCACCGGTTCTCCGATGAGCCACGCTTCTTCGCGGTACCTCACGTGGAGAATTCTCAATGGAATACTCCTTGGCGGACGCGCTTTTTGTCAGGCTTCCTCTCTGAATGATAACTGCGAGAATTTCCCTTCGCCCGCTGCGAGCCTTAAATATGGCCAGATATCCTTTCAATTTTTAATAGTAAATTACGTAATCGCTATGGACCGGAAATGAGACGCGGTCAAAACGGAAGGTTCGATCGTGTGGAAATAAATATTGTATATTTAAAAAAAAATCCGTAGTTGCCTAAATTGTATGCTACAATGTTTCTGATCCGGTAGCTTTGATGAATTTTATTCGACAATACACTTAATTAATAATAAATTTCTTACAGATTCAATAAAAATTATCTTTCTACGTGATCTCTTCACCTAATTCAAGACTAATAACATTAATTATTCCGAAACAAAAAGTGGAAGAATTTGTCCAAGTCTGCTCGAAAAGAAAAGATAAACGTCAATTTGCTAGTGCACATCCGTTATTTCACAAATTTTTTATAATTTTTGGTTTTAATCAATCGAATTAACGCGATCAATACCGTTCTGCGACTTGACGATCAATTTGAATGACGTGACCGACTCGCCCCGGCGATGTCTTCCGGTGCGTAGGTACACCAGGAAGCGTAATTAAGTTTTTTTTAATACGTAATTGCTTCTTCCGCGGCAGCGATCACGACGTACTCGCCGATTAGTCACTACAATGGTGGCTATTGTTGCTAGCATTCGTACAGAAGATGTCAAAGCATCTTTTGCATTTCGCATTCGCTTTAAATCTGTACAACACGAATCTAAACACTTATAGAATTCGATCTTTTATTTCGATTCTGAAGTGTTTCTGGCAAAAAAATCTAATTATAGGTTTCGACATTAGTTACATGATCGATAAAACAACATTCATATCAAACCGGTCTTGACATACATCGTCATTATTAAAAAAAAAATATTTTTTAATATGTTAATTAGAAATCACACAAAATAAAGCTCTTGAAAACTCATGTGTAAACGTAGATTGAAAGTACGATAAGATTGATAGTACGTAAGATTTCTTAACTGGAAAAACGTTTGAATTCACACCTGTTCCTCAAGAAAGAACGTTTATTTCGTCGCGCTGTCACGCATCGACGAACGCGATCTTTATTCGAACAACTCGCGAAGGCTCGCACAATGCACGCAGACGCAATCTCGATTTTTGCCGGCGAGTAATGAGACGCGAGCGAGGAGATCGGTATTCCCTCGCTACGCTGGAGTAATGACGGCCCGTTACCGCGTCTATTCCACGCTATCGTCATAACGCAACGTGCACCTTTAACGCGGTGTTCGTTACAGAAGCGACGCCTTTGAGGCGCGATAATAAATGGAGGGTTTCGCAATGGGAAGTGCTCTCAGCGCGCTACGTTCTAAAGAAAGGCACGTAAGGTTACACGAACAACAAGTGAGAATCGCACGATTTATGACGGCAGCGTTATACGTTTCCGTACAAAATGATTTTGTGTAATTCTTACGCTCGTTATTCGTGTTATTTTACGTACGCTCTCACGATGTATTTTTACTTAGAGGCGAACGCGATAAAAATATAAATGCGATAACCATCGTGGCGCATTATTTTTATCCTCACTTATTTATCGTCGATGCGAATTAATGTTGATTTGTATTAAATGTTAATTCGCATTGATGGGTGTTAAATATACGAATTAATTTCAATTGATGTTAAATTAATTGACATTAAATATCGGAATTATACAATCCGCATTTACTTTGCATCTTCGTAGCAAGAAATAGAATACAAATCTATATTTGATTTTTACAAGAATAAAATCAATTTCAAAGCGTCCAGATGACGGCACAAAAATAAAACGTTCGATTTTCCTTGCGCGTCATACAATAAATATTCGAGATGGATAACGAACAGATAACAATTCTTATCGGAACCTCCGATAAATTTTATTTCAAAGTCTTAGAGAAGCGCGTTATCGTGAAACGACTCGAACAAATTCGATCGAAAACAATACTCTCGTCATCTTGCTTTTAAAATAATTCGTTCGCCAAGAGAAATCAAAAGTTTCAAAAAGTTTATAACAAATTTACGATAGAAGCTACGGTCGCGTCCACCTAACGTCACCCGTCGGATCGAGAAGACAACAGCGAAATCGGGAAGACTCACCTTGCACGGCGAGAAGAAGCACCAGAAGACCGAGTATTCGCGGCGGCAGCATCTTTCCTCGAATCCTTCGTTTCCCTCTCGTTCGTCCCTCTTCTCTGGTTTAAATCACTTGACAATCGATGGCACAATGCGCACCACTCTTCCCTCGAATCGAATGTCGCGAAGGTGAGAGAATTCCTCGTCGGCGGCCGTTTCGGATCTACGTGAAGTTCGCGCGATTGACGATAACTCGCGCGAGGGACAAGTATCTCGAGAGAGAGAGAGAGAGACGCGCGCCCGGCTCGAATCGCGACCAAGATCGAACGCACGCGCGGCGGAGCGTATCCCTCACCGTGTATCGTCCTTTCGCCGCCGAACGGTAATCGAGCCGAACATCGAATACAAACTGAGCGTGTACGGAGCAAGGCGCGCGGTATCCGAAGAGCGACGGCGGAATCGCGCCCCCGGCTTTTTACGGGGACCTGCGCGGTCCGGCTGCGCAGTCGCCGAGCGAACCTCCATGCGCGACGCGCTTCACGCGCTCGTTTTATTGCGTAGATGTGTGTGCGCGCGCGCGCAAGGTTTGTTTCGCATGAGATTTAATGCCCTAAGTTTTTCTTGAAAACGAGACCAAAAATACGTACACAAAAAACAGGGTCGACGTTACGTAAAATGTATGCACTTTTAATTTTGAGATATCGACTCGAAGACGAAAATCGCGTTTAAAATTCCGTTATAGCCGTAATCTTTTATCTTTGCGCAATTTATGCGACGCGCATCTCAGATGATATCGCAATAAGACTAAATGGATCTTTGACGGGATCTCGATTCTGGAATGCAATTATGCCTATTAGCGACTTCTTATCGCTGTCACGTTCCACTCTATTCGTTTCCGCGTGTTCGCTTGTACATAAAAATGTTAACAGACGTTAAAACACACATTTTTCGATTTTCTCGATGCTACAGACATACATATGTTCTTTTATCTCGTATCTCTTACTTCATACACCGTTTCAGATAAAATTGCGTTTCATAATCCAAAACGTTTAGTAATTTATTCTGACAACAAAAATCTTCGTGCAGTTTGTTCAAATGTATTCGCGTACCACTTCTAGACTTCTAGACTTCGTCATAAATTATTTCTTTCAGCCGTCTAACGTCAACGCGCGTCTCGATACGAAGTAAATCCGCCACGGTCTCGCCAATGCCAAAGTTGGGTATGAAAACACGAATGTGAGTGGGTGTAAAGTTTCTCGCGGGCGCACGCCGCGACGCGTAACGACGTAACGCAAGCGGCATGCCAACGATCGTTTACGTGCGCACATATGGGACCCGATTTGCACGTGACGGATGTACCGCCTCACGATCTCCTCGTTCCATTCGCTTATCGTGTAAAACACGATGACGATGTTAAACGCTCGATTCCCGCTTTCCAAGCAAACGCCGATGCCACTTCGACGTTGCGCGAAGGACGTGTCCTTTCCCTCTCGAAGGTTCTATCTGACATTCCTCTCTTACATCGCGATCCGATTGGTACGAGGAGGAAACATGAGTCATTAACACGAGTCACTAATGAGATTTCAAGAGAGAAGAAACGATTAGTTTGACGATTGATTAGCAAGCAGATCGTAATGCCTGCATGTGAAATCGGGACTTAATTAATGATAGGACTTGTCGTTATAAATAAGCGCACGTTTTCTAAATTAATTTTTTCTTTTTTAAGTTTTTTATTCTCTTTAAAAATTATTAACAGCCTTTTGAAAGTTGATTTTCACACGACTTTTTTTCCCTTAGAGAATAACGAAACTTCTTCTTTAAAGAAAGAGTACAGATTTAAATATCAATTTTTAAAGGAAGACAAGTTTAGTTTCAAGAACATGCGATTTTATTTATAAAAACCAAGTTCCACGTCGTTAAATGTTAAGGCGTACTTGTCTAGCGTATTTTCCTAAGTTCTTCTAAATTCTTATTAATAGATTAAGATTACGTCAAAAATAATTTTTCTTTTCATGTTTTTTATAAGTATCTATTTAATTCATTCATCTTCAATGATCTTCTTATATCGTCGATAAAGTAAAGATCGAACAAAATGAAATATGTCGTTGTTAAGTATTTTGGACTAGATACAAATATATGTGCGATCAATTATATTAATGTTAAATATACGAGTCGTCGCGAAAAAAATTTCTCTTTTCGGCCAGGACTATATTAACATATCGTTGTATATCCAAGCATGACTTATGGCGTGACTAATTCACCACAAAAAAGTAGCGATGTCATGCAGGTGCACATTCGGCCATAGCGGTCAATTGACTTATACCCATTTCATGTGGAATTACTGACCGCCCGGCTTTGTCTTTTTTACAAGAAATACCAAATCCGGAGTTCTTGTATGTTTTTTTTTTCGAGAAAATTGCGTTAAGGACACTTCACTTTTCTAGAAATCATAAAAGAAGAATCGTTTTCCTACGGCGAATTGTCTTTCGAAAATAAATATGCTGTCACGCTCGGGAAAGGCAGATACCGTGTCGATCGGTATTGACCGCATATGCGAAGACGTGATTCACTCGGCCGCGAATAAGCAATTGTAATTAATGTAATCCTTAGCAGAGAGTGCGTATTACACATGTATCGCGCGATAATAAAATCAACGCTTAACCTTCAATTCGCTTCCTGATTTTCGTGATTTTCGATGGACGTCGCGTTCGAAAGAGAAATATCAATGTGTTTTAACAACGAACGTTTATAATTTTCATCGATTTAAATTAATTCGTAAATATATAGTCAAAGTAACGTTATGTTTAACGTCAAGTGAAATATCTGCTTGAATCAATCGTCGAAGTGAAACTCAAGACTCGAGGCAAAGTCAAAATAAAGAAATGCTCGTCGGCGTCTCTCCATTTTCCATTGTTTCTGAGATTTTCACGGAGAAGCGTAAAGTTCCAAATTTATGGATGAAATAACCGTATTTAGCCGACCATTGATAAAGCATGACGGAAAATATTTGAGATTCGTGTCCGCCAGGTGAACGGTGTTATGCATTTCCGCTTTGTGCGTACATACGATAACAAACGAGGCCCTCGCTAAGCGGTTATCATCGCTCGCATAACAACGCAAACCGCGAGGCGCCAGTGAATTTCTAAATATAGGAAGCATAAAAATTCATCGAGAGAGGCAGGCGTTCGCATCTAATTAATATTTATCAAATCGTGTGTCGCAACCGAGTAAGCCTATCGTAATTATTGCGCGAGGATAATCTAACACAAATACGACATAATTTTCGTGATGGGCTGAAAAATTTCTTTGGATCATGCATTTATTACATTTGTTTACTTCTTAGTGACAGATAAAAGCATGGCAGATGAGATAAACCGATTGGACTGTTTTTAGAGATAAAAGTAATGAATGTGTATGTGACTGCGAGTGTATGTGTGTCTATGATGTGTGAATTCCGCAATGTGTTGAGCTCGGGTTCGTGGGTATGCTAAGCCCAAATGACTGTGCGGATCAGCCATCCCTGCGAAAAAACTGTTTCTATTTAGAAAAAAAAATAAAAAATAGGAACTAGCCCAGTCTGCTCATAGATTTGAGGCAGAAAGGTTTCTCTCTGTTTGAGGTTTCAAAAGACCATGTGGCGTCATCTAGCAGAAATTACGGAGAACCAAAACCATAAACTTAATCGATACGACGCGTTTCTGTCAAGGTCACTTATCGATCGCAGTTTTCCTCGTGACCGATCGAAATTCACGATGATCAAACTTTGAAAGACGTTCGTTGTTCTCGGCCTGCGATTGGGGGTTTCAACTTTCGACGCTCCAGCGTGCCCCACCGCGCGACTCGTCGCGATGCATTGGCGAACGCGGCGGGACAAAGGACGCTTTCGTACGTAGACGGAGGGACGCCATGTTCATTTGTCAACGGACATCAAGGTGTTCCCGTGCGGAAGGAGCGAGCAGCCGCCCGCCGCCGAATAGAAGTCAGGGGGACCGTGGCCGGTCGAGTGGAGTACTTCTCGTTACCTTTCGTCTCGTCTCATCTCGTCTCGTCTCGTCTCGTTTCGTCTTGTTTCGTCATGGAGAGCGACGCCGCTTCCGCCGAGTCGCGAAAGCGCAAACGCGAGGAATATGAGATGCAGCTGTTCGGCTTTCATTCCCGAGCCGTAGACGCGACTCGTAAGTCGCCGCCTGCATTGTAAATCTCCACGCGCGACGCTCTTTCAGATCGCGCTTTTTCGTCCAAAGCTGGCTGCACGGAGATCGGGGCGGAGACCCGCCAACCGTTACGACGGGTATCCACGTCAAAGTCCCACGGTCCTGCCGCTGGATGGGTGTACTCTAGTTTCATGTGGCATTCGATCATGACTAGAGTCACACTCGTCCAACGACCAGGACGCTTTCGACGGATTTTTCGCGAGGGGGGAATGCGAACGCGGCGTCTCGCTTTCGTAATCGATGTCGATCAGCGAGGACGCTATGCCGGTGAGAAGCGTCGCTCCTCGACAAATGCGTCCTTCGTCTCGTCAATCTTCTCCAGTATTAATTTCCATAATACGCTTGCGCGATTTCTTTCGCCTTTTTTATTTTGATTTTTTTATTTTTGCTTTCATGAATCATGCTAGTCGTTATATAATTGCAATTGTTGTATAATTGCTTATATTAGAAAATTTATGCAAAGAAAAAAGCAAAATGACAACTACAAAGCTTTAATCCTATTTGAAAAGAAAATTTTTTGAAACTTGGTTTGGCTCTCACGAAGAGCACTTTTCCATTGTTCTGACTTGAATGTTTTTAATTTATGAAAAATTATGAATGCTCATGATAATCTTACTACTGTCTCTTTGGTCTGTTATAGTCAAGAATATTGTGATGGAAAGGATACAATCTAGAAGCAGAAAATTGTGCGAAACATTGGAAAAGACGTACAAGTCGGACTCGGATAACTTAGCTGTGTTAAAGATAAATGAGGAGAAACTTGTGAAAACATACTACGCGGCTTCTGTACCTCATTTGAAAAACATAGAGGTAATTATTTTCAAACTAAATCCATATATTCAGTTATATTTAATCGCATTATGTTTATCTTACATCTAAAATATCTGTTAAAAACTTTAAAATGAAAATGAAAATAGGAAGTGAGTTGTATATGACCTAATCCTTGTTTTATTTTGATCAGAATATTGTAAGAAAATTCATTGCTGTACCCGATAATGTTCTGGCGAACGAGGATAAACTTCAAGGAACGCAGTACACGGAAGCGGAGTTTGAGAGCATGCGCGGGAAACTGGAGGAATTTCAGCAGAGAGCAAGACGAGTATGTATCGCGGTTTTAACCATTACTAACGAAAAAATATCGCTATTTTCGATGTATGTAAATGCCGTGGCATTTAAGCATTATGCAACTCTCGCGGTTTCTTCCAGGCGGCTGTGTTAAACGCGGCATTGAAGGAGGAATTACAGCTCATAGAACAATTTTCGATCTGTGCGGACAATACCGATAGGCTGAGTCACATAATTGAAAGCGGCATCGCGTACCCGGATATCAGTGACAAAATTCATCAATTGGTCCAGGATTATAAACAATTTAGCACGTTCCTCGATAACAATGCACCTGTGTCACAAAAGTCGCTCTACAATACAGTGGATGATCTCAAATGTATAAACTGCGATATGGCTACCTTATAATTGTACAGAAAAGAGGAAGAAATTATTTTCGCGACTCATTTTTAGATGATTTGTTGTCGACTACTGTTTTCTTGAGATTATTAATGTGCATTAATGTAAATATGCAAATAAATGCATTTTATGGATATTTTTTATACGTACGTAAATAAATTATACATAATTTACAATTGTAATTAATAATTGTAATTATAAATATAATTAAATGGTTTTCACTGTCTTCGTTCCTTTTTCTCTCTATCCTCTCAAATTAATATTCTATGGAAAGATTACTTATTGGTATGATAAATTTTATATAAAGTATACAAATATATTTAAAAATAATTATTTTAAATTTAAAGGAATGCTTCACATCGCAAAATTTTCTATATAATAATCTTTCTTTGTAATAATGAAATCTTGTGTTGGAATAGTAGGAAATTTTTAATCTGTTATCGACTGTTTATCGCTTATCATCTGTTATTGTTCCTCCAGCAGCTACTGACATCTGCTTTTGGTTCTCTCTTAAATAAAATACAAAAAAAAGAAATTATGAATTAATTTCTAACATCTTTTTTAATTTATCATCTTACTCTAACGGCACTTACGATAAATCTGAATATTTCAAAGGCGTATTTTTTTTATCAATATAATAATTATCAAACTATAAAATTGATGATATTGAATTTCGTTTTTTTAATTATTGACTTTTTGTGTTACGTGAATTTTCGTTAAAATAGATTTAATATAAAGTGTCATGGTAGAAAGAAATCTTCAAATATCTCGTAATGTGTCGAAATAGTATTAATTTGTAAAAACTGCGCCTAATACAATTGACCTTTTTAATAAAAAGCTAAATTTGCATTAATGCATTTTTAAGAAAGCAAAATGCATGATAAAACGTGCATTGTATCCCAACGTTGAAGCGGAATATAAGTTCGCACGTATTATTTTCTTTTTTCTCGCTCGGCAACCATTCTGAGAATACTCTTCCCATCTCTGTTTGTTTACGCGTAGAAGCAAGAGAAAATCATAAAATTCTAGGTATTAGCCTTTTAATCGTCTCTCTTCTACTATCTCTACAACTTTCTTTACACGCAAAAACATCAATATCAACATTAACCGTTTTGCTTCTTCAACTTTATTGATAGACTTCTTATTATATTTTTGCTAATCTGATCTTGAATATTAATATAATACACGTACATACAAGGGTGTAAATTGTAGTACGTTGCATTTGTATAAACATTTGACTGATTGCGAAAGGATTGTGAAGTCAATAACATGAAAGTAATGATTTCACTTATTAGCTGGTTAAGAATTCGGAGTTTTATATAAACACGCCTCTCATCGAATTAAAAATCAATGTAAAAATGCAAGTGAAACTTTTTGAAGCTTCTTCGAAGGGAAATTTACTTTTCTCGGAAGGAAGATAGAAGCTAAAGAAGCCTAAAATCTGAGTTTAGAAAGGAAAATAGTTGTCGATATCTCTCGGACTTTTATAAAAACATGCAGCGAGTCTCTACCGCGGAAAAAACTTGGTATCTCGCGTCGCACTTTTCCGAGAATCCGAGACCCTAAAAATCGCGTCGCCCCGCCTCCTCTACGGCCCTCCGTCGATCCAGAGATCAGTTCGCTACATGCAGCTCGCACGATCGTATGTCGATGACGATGAGCGACGACGATAATAAGGATCTCGCCGGTGAGTGTCGGCGTACTATGCGACTCCTGGACATGCTGCGTCGCACGCACTACGAGCTCGTGCAGGTACAGGGATTATTTTGCCTAGTATTAGTTTATATATAATATTTTTCAGTATTAATATGACGGATAGAAAGCGAAATAATTTTTTCAACGTGAGAAAAATTTAAGTAATGATTCGAAAACGTAAAAGTGATTAATAAATATAATACATGAGTTTCCTTATAATTCATGTCTTTCACCTAGCTTTTATAGTACTAAACTAACGCACTGGACATAGAGAAATAATCTTTCCACTGCAAATAGAAATTGAGAAATGTTAAAATAATAATTTGAAAAACGTGTCAGCAAGAGCGATTTATAAACAGCATAACAATATATGGGTTTCTTTATAACATTTGTCTTATTAATCTACTTATATAAAATAGTGAACCGCGTTTAGAGAGTTACGTATCTCGCTAATAAAGAGAAAAATTAACGAATGTATTTATTAAAAAATCTGATTCTCATGCCACGTCCATTTGTTGTGATAAAATTATTTTCTTTTCTAATTTTTAAATATGAAGTCAAATAATTTATACGTCTATATATCTACATTTCTTTTCTTCTACTATCCCAACCGCAAAAAAAAAAATCTCGTGTCCCAGGAGAACGGTCAGCGACGGCTGACGGCACCAGAAGTAGCACGCGGTCAACGGCAGCGTTGTAAGGGCGCGGAAGTGTTCCTGGGTCGTTTACCGCGCGACTGCTACGAGGACGAGCTAATGCCGATGCTGGAACAGGTGGGTCGACTTCTGGAGCTGCGATTGATGCTCGATTTTTCCGGGTCGACGCGCGGCTATGCGTTTGCATTGTACGAGGATCCGCGTATTGCCCGGGAGGCGTGCGAGCACCTTGACGGCCACGAGATCCGACCGGGTCATCGCATCGGCGTTGTCAAGTCCATGGACAACTGTCGGCTCTTCTTCGGTGGCGTGCCCAAGACCAAGACCAAGTCCGAGTTCATGGCGGAGCTGACCAAGATACTGGACGGCATCACGGACATCTACGTGTACCCGAACGCTCACGATCGCAGCCTAAATCGCGGTTTCATCTTCGTCGAGTTCCAAGATCATCGGGCGGCCGCGATGGCTCGTCGCAAACTCATACCCGGCAAAGTGATGCTGTGGGATCACGAGATCGCTGTGGACTGGGCAGATCCGGAGCCGGGCGATCCGATCGACGATGACATCATGGAGACGGTGAATTTTCAATTTTCTCGGAATTGGAACAATATTAAAATTCATGATCACATTTCATCATTCTGTTTTTACAATTTTACAGTCTTCCTGTCTTTTCTCCAATTTACTATCTCCTGTTTTATTAATTTGCCGAATTAACATGCGTAACGATAAATGATATTTGAAGAGCTAATGATCGATATAAACAAAAGAAAATATAAAATTATATAATTTTATAAAATGAAATAAAACACAAAAATATAATATTAAATAAAAATATTACATTTTAGATATTTAACGTTACCGAAACGGAAATTGAAGCGAACAAATCGGAGTGTTTATACATATTGCATTCTGTGTAATTGTATAAATATGTTTCGAATCGGGAAGAATTAAAAAATAAAATGACTTTTCACGTTCGATTGCTTATTAATGATTCTATTATATTCTGATAAAAATTTATTAAAAACGTAAAAACTATATAAATATCTTTTCGAATATTATAGAATATGAACAATGTCAAATATAGTACGTCCATATTGAAGTTCATTTTGATTCAAGTCGATTGATTGAATTGGCAAATGTTAAACTAAATATCCTTACGTAATTATAAAAAAAGATCTTTAATTTCCCGTTTAATTTCCAGGATATTGCAAAAAATAGTGTAATAATACATTTTTGAAAGAATTCTGTAAAAAAACACGTTGGTATAAATCTGCCGCAGCAAAATCACATCTCATATCACTGTACATGTATATATATATATATATATATATATATATATATATATATATATATATAGAATAATATGAAACAGGATATGTTGCGCTAACTCAATATCATACTCTATGACAAATAGGTGACAGCTCTGTTCGTAAGGAACCTCGCGCTCGATATGTCACAGCAGAAAGTGAGAGAAATTCTCTACAGGCACACAAATGTGCCAATATTGAAGCTGAAGAAGATCAATCACTTCGCTTTCATTCACTATGAGAATCGCGAAGCTGCACAGACCGTAATGGATATAATGCAGAGTGAGTATACGAACGACGTTCAAAGGATTAAAAATAATTCAAGGAATGCGAAGGAATAAATGTAATTATTTCGATTGAAATCTTAAAAGTAGCAATCTGTCGAAAATTGATGTTAGTAGATTGCTAATTAAACTATTAGTTTTAAATCTAGCACTTCGTATTTTTATTTTTCGCAGTAGCACATAATGCATTATCGCGTAAAATTAATCCGAATAAAATTATTTTCTCATTTGTTTCTAGAGATTAAAATATTCATTGTTAAAATATTGTTACTGATATTTTTTTCAGTTAAATGGAAATCGTCTTTACCTCAAAAATTTTATTTCATTTTAGGTTTATAAAAAATTCATGTTTAATTTTTTACTTTTAGAACCGGATAGCATTGTCGAGAAGCAGGGTTGGGAAGTCCGTTGGGCGAAACCCCTCGGAGCGTCTAAAGTCCTTGAAAGAGAACGATATATTCGCGAAGCGGTAGCCAATTCGAATGTTCAAAAAATCGAAATTCCACGCTCGAAACATGGAAAGAAACGCTCCATCAAAGCACTCGCAAAAACATATGAAGATGACAGCGTTTATCTGACACAGATGAAAGTTCTGCAAGGCTTCGTCAAGGAGAGATTCGACGCGACGTGCATCTTTGACTGTATACAGATAGTAGATCCACCCGGATATGTTGGCAGAGTAAACGTCTTATAAATTCGCATTCTAATAAATTCGCGATTTTTTATCTTTTCATTTATTTTTATTCTTTTCTTTTGTGTCACGATGTTGTAGGTAATTATTCGTAAAAATGAGGTAATGATGTTCGAATTTCAAGGAGAGCCAATGGCGGCGAAATATAAAGCCATGAGCGCAGCATCCGTTAAAGTATATCAATATTTGACCGGCATAGTCGCGAATAACGGTACGTATAACATTTTGGCTTGTGTTATATTAAAAGCTTTTGATTATTTTGTTCTCTATTTGCGTGCGTCGAATCAAAGGCGATTTTGACAAAATGCTTCTACGCGGATTAATTCAACTCCGACAACGAAAAACATGCGTAATATTTACAAAATTTTGATTTTCAATAGTAATCGACAAGTACCGTTTACCGCGAAATCTCGTTCGAGCTTTGTTTTCCTCGAAAAATATTTTTGCAATACACAATGCGTTTTAATGGTATTTTACACATATTTTTGTAGTGCCGCTATTCGAACAGCATTATATTGAATCAGGAATGGACATTAATCCTATGATTGGTGCGCCGATTGTTTGGCATCCAGGAATAGTTCAAAACTAAATCAGTTATTATTACTTTATCATTTGTTTCCGTCTTTTTTTTTAAGCGTTACATAAATACGCGAAATTTGATGCAATTACAAACGAAGAGCTCGATAATTCTTCCTCAACTATATTTTAACTTAAATCTTTTAATAATTATTAAATTTTTTTTATATCGATTAATAGAGCATTTCAGTTCGACATCTGATTTGAAGTTACAATTCTGAGACAGTGTACCTTTGAATATTGATGCTCAAGATATATTAAACTCTATTTGAATGACTAAGATAGTTTAACTCTAAATTATTAAAGCTTGCAAAATTAAAATGTTTGATGAAATTTCAATCTATATAACAGATTATTCATGATATATATATAAATATATGTATATATATGGCCACATTATAATGATGATAATAATTAATGATTCTCAATTCAAAATTGAWTTTAAGTCACAATTTTTAGACAGTGACACTTTCGAAGAATGCTTAAGACATATTGAAAAGTAAATTATTAAAACTTATGCAAAATTGTATTTGATAAAATTATAATCTATAATAAAAATATTTATAACTATTTACACCGATGGCCATTTTAAAAAATTTATTTACACAATGTAATGGATTCAATGTATTTTTGAATGTATTTATTCATTTATAATAATTCAAAAAATTTCATATTTCATAAACAAAATTTCATATAGTTTTCGTACACTGCAAGAGATTTTGTAACTTTTTATTTTTATAAAAACTAATATTTTACCCAAATTAAAATTCTTATATATATAACATGTAACATATATTAAGTTATTAAACGATAATTCTTTTAAGTACATTTTTAATGTATATGTAAAGAAAGAAAATTAATTTCTGTGTTCTATTTAAATAAGATACCAGCTGTGTTCGAAATAATCATTTTAGTTAGAAACACGCGTGTTGCGCGCATTATCTGTGCTCATATGCAAATCTGTGATCATATGTTATGTTTAGTTCAAAATAATATCTTCATGCATAATTCATATCGCATAGCGAAAAAATTAATTTAATAAAGATTATTTTTGTATGAATTTATAATCTTATCTTCTTTATTCTCTTCCTCATCGTATTAATATAGAAAAAAATATTTCTCGTATTTTTTCAAATATAAATCTCAAATATATATATATAGAATTACATTATGCTATTCATTAAAATGTAGTCGCGCACGTTTTTCTTTTTATTTATCCATTTTAAGCTTACATACAAAATTAGAAAGTAAACGATTAAGAGTTGTTGCAATAATATAGAATATGCGGTAATAAATTTACGATAAAAGTGTCTCAAGATTTCCTAAAAGAAGACTTAGCGTTTCAACGGGAAAGGGCTGAGCGCTCTTTGCATCGGCGGTAGAATCGTAGAGTAATCCTCCAGAATCTTCCGTATCGTTTCATAATCGGTGTCGCCGGTCGCGTTGCTCGGTCTCATGCAACGTACTAATCGTCTGGTCTGCTCGCTGCATCCGGCCGCGTTGCTTCTCTCCTGCGCGTTGAAGGTCTCGTACGTGAACGTGAGCAGCTTCTCCACGACGCAGTCAAGCACCCTGTCACTTGGCAACTCGCCGCGGCCGCTTTCGACGCAGTCCTTGATCATGGTGTTCATCCAGTTCCAATCCTCCCACATGTCCGGTATCTTGACCTTCTGGTTCTCCAACTGCCATGTCAAACGAGCGCGATACCTGAAAGCGTATTACACAAAAATCATTAATTTTTTACCAACTTTTTTTTTTTAGCTTATTTAAGAAGAGAGTTCAGATTTTTTGTTAAAAAATTTTGAAAAAAAATTAAATTTTATTAGATTATAGGATTAGTCAATGAAAAAAAAAATTTTGTATTAGACTACTTGGAGCTAATATTGAAATAATTTAACCAGTAATTTTTCGTTTTAGTCGATTCGTTTAAATTTTCATAATAATCTATCGATATTTCGATAGAATATTATTTAACTTACGGCCATCTCCATGGATTCTTGCTAAATTTTATTCTCTTCAGATTACCCAGGTAAGCGAATATGTTGTAGTCGATGTAGCTAAGTTGATTGTAGTCGAAGTAAAAGTTCTCCAAATTAGGGAGCATCTGAAAAATCACGTCGTCGATCCATTGGATGAAGTTAAACGACAAGTCCAGAGTCTGCAGAGAGTACATGTTCACGAACCAATCTCTTGGCACATGCGTCAGTTTATTGCCCCAGAGCATCAATTTTTTCAGATTTGTGAGGCCTACAAATGCCTGAGCGTCGCATGTCTCTATACCCGATTCGTGTAGGTCTAAGGTCACGAGAGTCGCTCCGAATCTCACGAAACTGTGTCTTTAGTAGGATGAAATAAAAAATCGCAAATTACTTCGAAGACACGAGAAATTCGCATCGACGCAGAAGCACGTGTAATATATTTGATAAAGAATGAATATTCACAAAAAGATTTTTCAGAATAAACACAAATAATCCGTATAGTATATATGAATTCTAAAAGGAAATGCTGAATAAAATCTTTGTAAAATAAAAGAAGAAAAAATAGAGCGCAAATTCGAATGTATCAAAAGATAAACATTGGCAAAATATACAAAATAAAATGCGTTATCACATCGTATAACATGTTAAAAATCAATTATATTGAAAAATCAATTCGATCAATTTTTTTCTCGTAATCTCAGGATTGTGGACTTTTTCTTCTCTTTTCTTACCCGATTATGTTAGATATATTCGAATCGAAAATCGTAATGATCGTCGTGTTGCTCCCTGCTTTGTCTAAGTACCGTTGCAGCGTTGTTAATTGAGTGCATCGGAAGCCAACATCATTCGTTTGTTTGTACACGATCTTCACGCACGGCGACGCCATTAAAGCTTGAAAAAGCAGCGTATAAAGAAGATAAATTATTAATAAATGCTTCATTGTCGTGGAATTCGCTCGCGATGAAATCGTTGAATTAACTAAGAATCCTCGAGACAACGAGCGATGGGTAAAATATATAATGTGGGTGGTACATCCTCGTGGCTTCTTCCTGTCAATGATAACGCATATCAGCGTGTGTAACCGACATTTCTACGCGTTTACTTTTATCGCCAGAAAAGCGCCGGAACATCCTGAAAGAGGAAGATCGCGCTCGCGGATGAGTAGAAACAACATTTATTGTCGTACATATATACATGTCACAATTTTTAGGGCGGCAGTTCCTAGAGACGATCGAACTTAATTCAGTCTCTAAAAACCAACGAATTCTGAATTCGGTTTTTAAAATGGACCCTTTTTTAATTACTCTGTTGATGTATATGCTTATTAAATATAAGCTACCACGCGATAATTACACGAACCACTCGAAACGACTCTTCTAATTCTTCTGTTTAATAATGCCTACTATTTGAAAATATGTAAAATGGTGTTCTTTTATCGAAACAAAAAAACAATACCATACGTCAATTTATCGCCTTACATTAAATGAAAAATTAATATTAGCAAATATTGTATTGTCTGGAATGTATAATGATGGCAGTTACAAGCGTGCGTTTTTAATAGCGTGATCATCTACTTTTCAAATACTTTTTCGTAATTATTTTTACTTTTCTCTCATTTACTTTTAAGATGTAACTACATTTATTGTCATAAAAATGTCTCATTATTTACAGCAAAATACCGATGTTCTCGCATCTTCACCACGTTCTTTTGACCTAAACGAAAAGATAGCAAAAAAATTATTTTAATATTACACGTAATTCCACTGTGCATTTTTCAACAGTTGGAATCGTAACGAATAATCTGATTTCGTTGTAATTGAACGATCTTGTTGTCGCGAAGAGTCTTGTTCTCCGTTTCAATCGCAAGTTAAAATTACTAAGACAATCATGACAAGACCGACGTAATATAATTGTGAATCGCGCAATGATTTAACGCCGTTTTGGGCGCCCAATCTTGTGGGCGCCGAATGCGCTGGAGCAGGTGCCGGCGCTGGAAACGCGGAGATCCTCGACTTGTTCGCGATATTTGGTAATGAACTCGATGAATTCCGCCACATCGGCGTGGTGTGGCTCACATTCTTCGAGGTCAGATCCGACTCCGCTTTGTCGAGCACATACGAGTGTTTCTTTCCCTTCTTCTCTGTCTGTTTTCGCCAGATATGCTTCTCGATAATCTCAGTTTTTCGCGTGGAGGCTATCGTTGATTTTAATATCTGCAGCTCTGTAAATCGATTTCAGAGCAACAAGAGCGATTAACGGTATTGTCTGACAATTAAGAGATCAGACGACATATAGATATTTTAAAGATTTTAAATATCAAATATATAAATTGGAATACAATCCAATCTGTTCTTCATGCGTGTGTGTGCGTAACGTATTTTGCATTCTATAAAAACCATACGATGACAAAATAGATCATAAATAAAACTTTCAGCGAAATTTAATAAGATTGATAATATTTAATTTATGAATTGGTTATATCTCTACTATTATAATTGCTACTGTACCTTGTAGTCTTATGGACCCTTCTGTCTTTCCGAAAGCATTTTCAGCGGAGCACGTATAAGTGCCGAAATCAGATTTGTCAAGGCGTCTGATAGTGAGATTTAACAGATATGCATAGTCGTTGATGGTTACTTCCGATATATCGTATTTCTCGCTCTCAAGTAGTTTGACTCCTAAAGTAAATATCTTCAGAAATAATTCTATCGAGAGTATATATTTGTATCTATATTTAGAAACAGAATCTCTCATTTAAAGCTTTAAAGCTTTTTCGGAAAGCGGGGAAAAAAGGATATGCCACAGAGATATATTTTTGTTAATATAAAAGAAGTGTGTACATATATTTTTATCTTTTCAGTAAAATTATTAATTCAGTGAAATGAATAATAAAATTGACATTCTCGCTGTTCTCGCAGAGAGAATGGCTGGACTAACTTTTTATCGAATTTTTATCAAATGACCATATAAAAAATTTTTATAGTTATTAATCCCGATGTATATGTAATAAAATCGCAGATTCCGGTTATATAAAACAAAATACTCTATGTACCTTTGGGTTTTTCGCGAATCCTAGGATAGAGAATCACGAAGAATCTAAGTTACATTTATTTAACGTTACATTTATTATAACTTGTGCTCGGAAGAAATAGACAAGTATATGTCAAGTATATATCTGGTATGTATCTGGTGCATGCGGAACGAAAGCCAGTGTTCTCTTACCATTATTTCTGTACCATGTGTTTAAAGCCTTCGGCGAAGACTCTACGTAGCACTGGAGAAGAACGTCGCTGTCGACGGGCGCCGCTACTAACTGGTTTGAGACTTTAATCAGCGGTTTGACTTTAACGAGAAAGGTGCAATTAGTCGTGTAACTTGGTCGAACGAAAGTTGTTACCTAGCAGCACGTGTACACTTACAACGGACATTGACGTAATAGCGCTTGCTGACCGACGGCGGCACTCCGTTCGACGCGATACAGAGATAAGATCCCATCTCTTGTCGCTGAATGCCCCGCAGATGAAGTTGCTCGCCCTCAAACGTACGTGCTTTAACATTTCCGATGTGATAAAGGATGAGATTCGGAAATATAGATGTCTTTCAGACATTCTCAGTTTTCGACGCAACAATCTTATTCATACGATCTATTATTTTTCAAATATCATCTCCTTTGTGCGGAGGGAATGCGTTGCGGTCATGTACACGGTTCTTTTTCGTAAATAAAAAAAAACAATAAGTAATTAATTTCCCTCGATATTTTTCCAATGAGAATTTTCGTTCCGGATTTGAGTAAGAAATCTATGTTAAAAAATTTTGTATGTTAGCTATGAAATATTTTCTATTACCATAGATTATTCATGTTTTCAATCATGGGAAAAAAGACCACTCTTTTTGTATATTTGTAAGCTCAAAATCGCTTTATCGTTGTGCGGTAATTAGAGAGGCGATAATTAGAAGCTTTTGAGACAATACAAAATTAGAATTCTAATGTGTACGGGGGAGAGGAGATGACGGAGTCATTCTGGTGGGATGGAGATACCGCGACGGCGTAACGCTCTCGCAACGCAGTGTACATACTGGATATTGCAATCGGGTATGCGAGTCGATAGAAGGGGGGCCACGGCGAAGAGGAAATATATGTAAAGTCAACATCCATCACTCACAGTCAGGAAGGCTAATCGGATGGCTGCTTTTCCGCGGGACACGGCGCGGCGGACACGATGGGGTTTGCCCCGTCGTGCATTGTCGCTCTTTTAAAAATAATTCGCGGGGGAATATTTCATCTCGAAAATCACACGCGCGCGCACCGTATGAATCAATTAAAGATAAATTGCCGGACATACAGTTTCGTTTAGTCACGGCCAATCGCGTTCTTTTAGAGTCGGCATCATAATCATTAGTCATATCCCGACGGTAAGAATTTTCATCTATTTTTAGCGGTGACACATTTCGCTTTTAATGGCACCCCGCGGCGGTGTATGATGGAATTTTAATTCAGTATTTTAAGATCGCGACAGGCGGTCATTTCACTTTCACGCGTAATCATATCGTTTAATTAATCAAATCGAATGAGTTTCTATTGTTATTCGCGTATTTTATCTTTTCAGCCTGATCACGTGATAGGCATGTTCCTGTCAACACTAATTATCTTACATTTTATATACATGTATTGTAAAACATATCATTGTCTCTTTGAATTTTCGTGAATGAGAAAGAATGGGAAAAGATATTTTTATTTCATATTCTATATAATTTTCTCTTTCCTAACGTAATTTTTTTACGTCTTTTTTAAGCATTTTATTTGATTCTCTTGCATGTATTCGTCCAAATGACTAGAGACTTAATATCGTACTTCGTTTGATGTTGCTGTTTTCGTTTCTCAGCGTGATGTTCCGGCCATCTTCGCGTCGCCAGATCACCGCTGGTTCCGGATTACCTGTAGCTCGACACCGCAACAGCAAATCGCCGTTTTCCTTGGTGGTCAGCATATCCGCATTGTTGTCCAGATCCATGATATCGGGCGGTATCACGACCTTCATATGGCCAGTCTACAAAATTTGCAAAATGTACATTTGTTATTATTCGAAAAAATATCGAATCGGCAATTTAATTATTGTACTGGACAAAATGAATTCAATTTAAAATCAATGAGTCTCAAAGTACTTAATGTATCTAAATATGCAATATTTATATTTTTAAATACACTGCTACATTTAAATATTTTAAATACAAATTTTAATACACATCAGTATTTGATCAGTATTTCTTTTTGATATATTTCTAATTATTTTCGAAAAAAAACGAAAAGAAGTACAGTATATCGAAGTAATCCTATGTAAAATAATTAATATTAATAAAAATATAAAATATAAATTAAGAATAAAATTTCTGAATTGACTTTGCTCTTGTGAACTCAGAGAGATTTCAAAAAATCTGTTCTATCTCAATAAAAAAAAAAAAGTATATCAGAAAAAAACTATGTTACGACACGAACATTCCCCAGTTCCACGCTGAATGTTCTCCGTTTTGTACGAACGTACGCGGCGTGTATACATTGCATTCATGCGGCATTTGCGTTATAGAGAGGGTAGGAACGACATATCGTCTCCTATTCGATGGCAACGTAGAACGTGATAGAGAATGGCGATGACTCTCGCGCTAATGTTCACCGGTTCTACTGACCTGGCTCCTCATAGGATCCGTATTAACTTGACACATGTACGTGCCGGAGTCGTTCGGCTGAACGTTAGTCACGTGCAGCTTCCATGTGTTATGTCCGTTGTGAGTGACGGACAAGCGTGGGTTGTGCGCCACCATGTGCGTGTGAATGGCCAAAATCGCACGCGAATCCGATTTTATCCAGGCGACCTGCGCGTGACGTGACAAAGGTCCTCATTTCGCCCATATAGTGACGAAAACATATTTAGACATAGAACAACGCTTGGAACAATAATTATGAAGCGCAGTCGGTATATTAAACATAAATTATATATCTATCTGTTAACTATATTTTATGTGATAAGTATATTCGGAATTTATGTGTGAATTTATTAGAACTTCATGACCATAAATGACGTAAATGACGGAGTTTTTACGCATGACAAATATGTTTCGTAAATATCCTTCGAAAATATAAATTTCTTTATAAAACGTCAATATATATTTCTTTGTAACTAATTATATCAAATATTGAAATGTTTTCAACGATCGCAATATTTAAAAAAATATGCATTTAATTTAACTTGTAGTTGTCAAATAATATTTACGTCAATATTTATGTAGCAAATCATAAATATATATGTGAGTGATTGATAAATAAAAAAACTGATAAAGAGATTTTTTACGAAAGTCGAACGTCTTTGATGATAAACTCGATGAGTATTTCGAATACATAATAATATAAATAATTATTACATATAATTATTACAAAAATAGACAATTGAAAAGTATCGATTAAAATTCTAAGACACTCATTAAACAATTTTATTTTTCTTACATGACACGATGTTCGGAAGATCATCTTCCAGTCTATTGAGGAAACCATTTAAAAAATCATGACAGCAACGATTGCATTTCACGGTTGACCTAGGAATTAGTAATAAAATAATAAACTAATAAATAAATAAATGTGCATATTAAATAAACGATATATAACTTCCATAACTTTCATGGCTTTCTTATGCAGCGACAAAAGAATGCCGTAAAGATAAATAATATGGAATACGCAAACATGGAAGGAGAAAGTTTTGCTTTTTCTCACACGGAAGGAAAGATGATTGTATTTTGCACGGAGAAGGAGATCGATCCATTTCGTACGAAAGGTGCAAATTCTTCATTAGTACGGTGCCGAGCTGGTGCTTAAAAAGCGTCGCAGTGCTTGCGAAAGGCGCTTATCGGTATTCATATCGAAACGCTGGCACGGCGATAGGGGTTGCACTCTCAAATTCCGCTCGGGTTTACGCTGCTACAACTCCCTATTTCGCGCTTGCAGCCCTCTTCTCTCTCGCGTCGACTCGGGTCGACAGTCCGATCTGTCATATTTCAGACAGCGGCGAAGCCATGCGGGATAAAAGGGCTTTTAAACCGCGGACAAAAGCTCATGTCGCCGCGTTTCAATCAGCAATGGAATTTAAGGTGTGCGTAAATACGTAAGAGAACAGGATATCTACCTGTTGGTTGGATCGTCGCCTTTCGTGGCGACGATCCGTTCACTAGAATCTATATCTCCGTGTGATCCTTCGCGGATCAGAAGCAATCGGCCAGGTGTCCTCATAGACATCCGATATGTCTGTTTCACGCGACGTGGTCTACATGACATTACATCTCAGGGTATTGCATTTACGGCAGTATTACGTGGTATTCAGCTACTAAGTTTAGTTGTATTCAGATATCTACGTGTAGTACATTGAAATTTCACATTTCTAGATTTGCTCGTACTGACGTACGTATTTGCGAAAGGGTTATTTCCGAAATATTGTATAATAAGATATTACATTTTTTTATATATTATAAGAAATCTATTTTCTCTCTCTCTCTCTCTCTCTCTCTCTCTCTCAATCTTTCTCAATCAATTTGAAATACATGACCGACGTAACATTATGCGAGTCTAATTACAAGGCTTGAATTTCCTGCGGAGAGATATAGCATCGGAGGCTTCAGATACGGCTGCACCGATCGTTACACAGGACTGCGGTAAAGGGTTAAATTTCTGAGATTAGATGTTACCGGATGCACGAGACGCGGTTACATGTAACGCGACAACGAATTCAAGGTAGCTGCCAAATTAAGCGACTTTCGATGCATGTGTTTTGATTTAATTTTTGTAATGCAAATTTCCATTTTTTACTATCGCGCAAACATATCGCTTTCTCTCTCTTCTCTATATAAAAAACACAATATACGTATATTATAGAAAGAAATAAAAATAAAGTCACGTAAAAAAATGTATATTGAACATGATTAAACAAAACGGAGGAAAAAAAGAGAGCAAAAAGATAATATTTTGCATGCGCGCACGCGAGGTTCCTTTCTATACCAACAATACATCTAAATGAGATGAGAAGTGAAATAAGAGGGTAAATGTTATTACAGTAACTGATCGGAAATTGAACGGAGTTGAGATTGAAGCTTCCGACTTCGCATGAAGGTACATGATTGCAAACGCATAAAAAATACGTACAAAAAAATATATGGAGTCATTAAAGATTTTTTACTTTGCAATTCCATATATACAAATTCCTTTCCACAATTTCGCAATCGTCAAAATGTGTCAATTGGATAAAATAAACAAATTCTAATATTTTTAAGTCTCGCGTAATTTGCTTCTAAAAAATCTTAAATTTCTCCATTATTCTCTATTATTTATTGAAGACGATAGAACTCCATCTGTGTAATAATTTTGAGCTATAAATTAAAATTCAATGTTGTTAGTTGCAAAATTTTATTTGTGCAGTTTTCTACCCAATCGCCGTCTGGTTGAAGTATATAAGATGTGCGTATAAACGGTGTAGCAAAGTCAGCACGAGTTGTACAAGGAAAAGGAGAATGAAAAGAAGGTGAAGTACGGTGGCAAAAATCAGGGCTATTCAGCGACGCTATATTAGCAGATCTGATTTATGTTCTTTCTTCCGTCGTTTCCTTTCTCTTTCGGATAAAAGAGGGAGAGAAGAGCTCTTCGGCACAGCCGCGAGCGACAAGAGCGGCGGCGAGCATCTTCACGAACACGCTCCAACATTAGAAACGCGATAGAAACGATTGTCGCGATCTGAGCACGCAATCAAAACTTGGACTTCTTCTTGAAAGTGAATTACTTGCGACCAGGGTCCGTCCCAGAAGAGATTCCTTGGATTCTAGCGCGTACAACCGAACGTCTTTCTCACGAATGCACGTACACAAGTCAGCGATTGTAGATACACCAAGAGCGAACGTTTCCGCGTTAAATCGTGAAATGTTGACACGGGGCAACGATTGCGAAAAACAAGCGATCTGCCGACACAGCAGCTAAATTGCTAACAAAAATTGATAATCCAGTAAAATAAACATACAAATATTTTCGAGACGTTTCGGAACAAACTCGGCAAATATAGAAACAGTCTATTTGGAGGTGGAGTTCTTCAATAAAAATTTTAAGGTGGTTTTCAAGTAATCAACGATAGAAAATAAAGAGCTTATCGCAAGTAATCAAGGTTGAAAGAGCAAACAGATAAGAAATCTGAATTAATCAGCTTTTAAATGTACTTTAATAAAATCTCAATCTGAGATTTAATCGCAAAGATATTTAAAGATGAAAGTCAGAGAGTGATAATAAATAATAATGACTAAGAAAAAATCGATTCCAAATTTGTCATTGAATTTGTCATTAATGTTTCATTTATTTCTATTTCAGTTTATTTCGTGTATATTTGCAATATTAGATTTGAAGAGATATCTAAGTTTACGACGAGATTTTCATCTCATATAACTGATCTTCGCATATCTGTAATCACTGTAGTGTAAGAATATTATAAAGGAAACCACATGATAAAATCGATTGGAACAGATAGATTCTGCTGATACGAAAACGATGTTTTTTTTCTCGATACGTTGTTCCGGTTTTTCTGTCGTTGGAAGATGCAGCGAATACTCGATGGTTTCATTTGATTTGCATTGTTTTACTATGCAAATCCAAGGAAAATACCTTGACATTTGTAGCGTCGCTCGCGGCTTCTCCCTTAGGAGTTCAAGAAACGACGATCAAAAAAGTCGACGGATCGTACATATCTGATATTTTGACTAAAAGCTAAGTTATCTTTCTATGTATAAATTATTCCTTCCTATTATGACGTAATGCCGTTGCTAAAAACTAATACAACGCGATCATGTAAAATCGACAAACAGAACAAGACTGCATAAATTAAATTTTAAAAAATATAATTTAAAACTTTTTTAAATCTTTATATATATAATATATAAATTCTAACTTAAATTTTAAGAGATAAAGAATATAATACAAAGGAGTTTAACGATTATAATGAAATATTGAAATATTTTGGTTCTTTTTTGTTCTCAATATTTCTCATCATTAATATGCTATTATTGCTTATTATTCCTCTGCTTCTTCATTGCTGCAGAATTAGCGTTTATCTATTTGATAGCACATTTGAGCGTTTCGAATGACCATTGCTCGAGACACATGCAGGTAATACTCGCTTGATAATCAAGCAGTGGAATAATATAGTTCCACGTGGTTACATCGCAATTACTCGACAATACAATCCGTCTAGGATGTATCCGGTATATTAAGCGAAAATACGATCTAGGTCGCACTACTTACTATTTCGAGCGGTGCCCCTAATCGCCTAGCTAATTACAATACGCGCGCGAATACATTTACCTTGTAAGACTGGAGATGATTAACGACGCAGGTGAAGGAGGCGTCGCGACCTTGAGTGACCGTGTGATTTTCCAAGAGCGCCAGAAATTCGGGTAGGACCTCGGACTTGGGCGGTGTTTGTCCTGAATTATATGCAATTAGCGATTATGCGCCAGCGATTACAGCTAAAACGATCAGCGAAGTTAATCCTTAATTAGCCCATCGCGCGACCGATTTGCCGTCGATATGCCACCGTTACGAATATGATATATGAACGGCGCATTAGAGAAATTTTGGAGACCCCCCGAATACAAGAATGCCCATCACGTTTTTGTGTCACGCGAGCAAAATTTAATCTAGATCGCTGCATTACTTGTGTAACGAGCGGCCGGTCAACCATGTCACCGCGCGATAATCATAATTTTTTCTATGCATCGTGATTATAACTAATGTCCTGTATGAGACGTGACCCCAAAAACGTTAATGAAACGCTAATGAAAATTAATTTTTAGGGGAGTTGCATATATTTAGTACGATAGAAAACTAGCTCGTATTTCTCCATTCATTGCATACGAACATATATTTGAGTAACGTTTCATAATCTCTAAATGTTTTCTACTTTATTATCGTATAAATTTTTTGAATTCGGTTTATTCGTACATTTTATTATGCAATACGCAAGATAGTGCGGCGCATAATGGGTGTTGATTAATCTTGTACCTTATGGATCCCGTAACGTCACGATATTCACTCTTCGCGTTTTCGCGTGGCGAATACCAATTTGATGTGACGTTACGTTTCACACAGAAGGGTCGCGCGTTGATCATCCTCGTAATAATGGGATGAAATCTAATAGGTAAAACAAAAAAAGGAGACATGTTCTTCCTATATTATTTTTGGTTAACTTAGCTCGAGACGATCACGCGAACACGAAGAAAAGGGGAGGAAGTTTCGCGAGAAACGGAGTGTTTATTAATCACGTGGAACACGGCTGAGCGAAAGTTCGCTGACTTATGGAGTAATCATCATCTATCATGATCTATCGCGTGGAAAGGTTACTCCGAAGAGCAGGTAATATTTTTGTTGGTCCGCACATCGAGTCGAATGCTCGACGATTTATGCATTGTGATTTGCGCAGTGTAATGAGAAATCAACCGAACATTGTTTCAAATTAAATAAGAATAAACATTGAATAATAAGGAGATCGAAAATGTTCAAGATCTACATGAATTATATTTATATGTTTCTTGTATTTTATCATTTTTTTTTTATCTATCTAAAAATCCAGTGTTCCGCAAATAAATTTTGCGAGGAATGATAAATTGTAAACTCTATCGAATTTCCCTCATGTTTTTTATTCTAATATAATATGCACACATAAATTTCTGTATGTTTAAAATTAAATATTATTTTTCTAAATTTCATCATTCTCACAGTCTTGCGATAAACGGCAGTAATAAATAAATAAGCATAACAGAACGTGAACGCGTTTTGTTTTTTTTTCCGTGGGATGAAAGAAAGCGGCCTGTGCCATTCCTGCTTCTTTTTAAGCGGAGATTCTTTTTAAGCTCTCGCGGAAACGCAAAAGGCTACCGATAGCAATGTCTACGAAGAGAGATTCTATTTGATTCGTAACTGGAGCAAAGAAAGGCGGCGCAAAAGTAACGGGCACGATACCAGTCGCGGCGATCCTTGAGTAGAAAGGAAGGAGGGAATTCGTCATTTCGTGCGGATTAAAAACTTGTAACTTTTGCTTTTCCTCGCAACTCCCCCGGACGATTCTTTCTCTTTTTCTTGTTTCTCGCAAGAATCTGCGCGTCACGGAAATACTTACCTTACCGAAGCAGTATTCGATTCTTACCGAGACTAGCGTGGAGAAAGACGATAATAAGGGCGTACAGTGCGAAGTTCCGCGATGCCATGCCATAGGGTAAGCCATACGCCATGCGTACTGCAACAAAAAGTGCAAAATAAAGTACAACATTGTGTTAAACGAATCAAATAACGATATCATACTTCATTAAACTGAAACCTTTATTTAAACATTTTTAATTACCTTTTTATTTTTTTATTTATCACTGTTATAGTTTATTTTTTTATATATATCACTGTATTATTTGAAATACTAATTTTTGTAACTGTAAGCAACAAATAATTTATTTGCAGTAAAATTAAAAATCAACTCGTTAATTTAAAATTAATGTGAACATAGGTAGAGCCAGTAATATATAATATTTTCTTTTATTAAAATGATTAATTTTAAATCGGAATGTTTTTAATATCAATTAAAGAGATTTTTCAGCTGTATTTCTCTTCCACATCAATAACTTATAAATATGAAAATAAATAATATAATTAAAAAGTATCAAGAAAGAAAATATGTGATACAGAAGTTTAGAGAAAAAAATTATTTTTTAATACATATTTTTATAAAAATTTGCAATATACTAGTTCATAAATAAGCAAGCTCCGATAAAAAAAGCTCATGTGCACATTCTCGCTATGGAAATCAAAATAATATAAATAAACTGACTAGAAAATGTAACACATATAAAAACTGTAAAAAAACCGGCAAAAGAAATATTAAAAAATTCAAAAGCCAAAAATTTTTCGATTAAAAAATAATAGATAAAAAAATAATACATATAATAAATTCAGTCATCTTATTTGTTTCGCAAATCTAGAATCTAATATAAAAATTGTAATTTTAAAATTAGAATTTTTCAACATAACATACTAAATTTCGCGTGAGAAGATATGCGCAAGGGAATTGTTACGGCGAGGCAACCGGCTTCAGAGGCGAGAGAAGAGGAGTCGAAATCGAGAATTTCGCGACATCGTCGACGCGTGCTCGGAACGAGGATACGGAACGGAGGAGGACGAAAGGAGGAGAGGGTCAGCTCCGAATCGTGTGAATATTAACTCGACAGTTGGTCGCCACATAAACGCCAACCTGCTGATATATCTCCCGTTCGCCCGTCGCCGACCGGCCAGCATCGCAATAATACTCTCGAATAGCAGTAGAGGTACATCCTCCGCACCCTTTAGTGCGATACGCACACCCCGCATCTCTGAAGCACACGTGCGCGCGGATGCGTATACCACATACATGTACGTATCTATGTATGTAACGTATGTAACTATCGCAGTCCAATGGTCAAATGAAAATTTCGCTCACACAGCTCGTCCTTTATGACTTCGACCGGTCTTACCTAACGTTCGCCAAAATTCCGTCGTACGTGTTTGAGGCCTACATTTATAATTTCAACTGAAAACTCGGATAAAACTAAATTTAAGATGCGACACGATTTAATAAAGAGATCAGTTTGATATTAATTTCGTCATATAGAATTATAAAATTTTAGTTTGAATTTTATAATTGTTGATACAATTACAAATTATTAATTTAAAGCAGGTTTCAGTAAGTATTTATGGTTAAATTTTATCTCAAAAGTATATCGAAAGACATACATGAAATAAAGTTTTATATCTTGAAATATGGAAACGATACAACATTATATTTGCATCAGGAATCAACCGAGAGCGTACTTAGCTGATTGAGAAATGAAATAATTACTCGTAAAACTTGAATTATTAAAGTATTGTATGATTGTTTGCGAAACACTCTGCAATATTACATACGCGATGAAATAGATAAGATTAAATGTTTTTTATTTTTCATTTTTACGTTTCAAATGACAAAAACGATAAAGTCAAATTATCAACAGATAAGAATGGAAAAACTATAACAAATTAAGATAAAATCGGCGCATTATACAAAGACACGAAATTAATAATCATTGTCCGTGGTTTTTTTATTTTTTATCAAAATATGCTAGGCGATTATGAAATATTTTTTTCCGTCTTTTATTTATGTCTATAATATACACAGTGAAATAATCTTTAAATACCGCTTTTTATACCAGTTTAAGATTATTAAGACTTATATCACCATTTCCGGAAAATCTCATTTGTAGAATGCGTGGTAAACATTTGTAGATTTCATCTATAAACTTTGGATGATGAGATACTGCATCTAGTGCATCTCGTGATTAAATTCTGACATATAATAAGATATCAAAATTATGCATTAATGTAATAAATTCTATGTATTTGTGTATTTTCGCATAATAAATTGACAAATATGAGAATACATATCTCAAAATTAAATTATTATTACTAATCTGTATGTAGAAATTATAACAATGCCTAAAATCCTTCATTCAAAACATAAATGCAGCGTTGCGCAAATAATAATAAACAATTAATTTTGCGATATGACAAATAAAATAATACAATAATAAGTTACTCACTCTATGATTGCTCCACTGTCATTTGATGCTTTTTCAAATTTTCTCTCCTGTTTTTCTGTTCCTCCTTGTTCCTTATAACACTCACACGACAACAATTCACTCGCAAAATCATAGTTAATCACAATTGCTAATCACTAACATATTGTGATAATCACACTATATTTTATACAATACTCCCAATGTTAAATGCACGACGTATATTTTATTATTGTGTATTGAAATATAAGAATAACGCGAAAGAAAATTACAATTGATATTTCGCAAATCAATATAACAGACGAATAGCGAAAACTTTTATAACCGATGTAGAAACTTCGAATTTATGTACGAAATTAATAAATATTAAATTCTATAATTACTATGATCATATATTGATGATTAGTTTGAATTGCAGTCATTAGTCATTGCAGTCAATTGTGGTTGATTGTAGTCATTAATTATCGATCCATCATACAAGCAATATTTCGTTAATGACCAAAAAATCCAAAAATAATATCGACACAATCCTAATATAATGGGATTCAGTTAACAAAGTTTTGATTAATTAAGAGGCGCGATAGAGATTATTTAAAAATATATAATTGAAATTTAGTATCATACGCATAATACATTTCGAATGCATAAATTCAACGAGATACACATATTATTAATAAACAATCGAAATATTACAGCTTTTCATTATTCATATTATTCCGCATTTTCAATATGAAGACAAGAGAGATGAAAAATATTTTTATGTCGACGAAAGATTCAAAGAGCGTGAAAAAATACAGGTATTCGAATTTAAGAATCTTGAAACTAAAGTATAGCCCGAAATAAATATCACGAAACAATAAGTTATAACTCAACCCGAATCGAATTTAATGTCAAACGAATAAATCGCACGAAATATTTGCTTCGACAAATAATCGTTCTCTACAGATTAATCGCAGAAGCATTAATTGCACTGACCGACAATTATCAATGTTCGTTTGGCTGTTTGTGATACTTAGCGCGATTGCGTTTTGATGACGCGCGCGAGAGCACACGGATGGCACATCCTGCCGACTCGAGCCTCGTCGCGCGAATAACATAACGTTCCGCGGCGACCTCGTATTCGTATACGCGTTGTACGCAACAAGATAAACATCGCGCCGCCAGCGCCGCGTGCCTATCGCCGAAAAAAATATTATATTATTTTTAATACGTATATACATTAAACATATTTCATTTCTTCTTTAATTTTAATTTTATTAATTTAACTTTAAAATATTTACAATTATCAATTACATAATCAATGCGGCTCCTCATTATTCTAATGATTAAATTCAATGATTCGTATATTATTTCATATTGTCGATATCAGAATATATCATCAATAAATAATCAAATTATATTTAAAACAAAAGTTCAACATGCGTTACGAGATACCTTCGAATCCGAACAATGATTACAGCTAAGGAGATAATTATCGTCTGTGAATGTTGTAAAATGATGATTTATAATTTAAATTTTACCTGATGACTTCAAATTAGATTTTTTACGTTCTCTCTTTTCAAATTTCAGAAAAAAATATATTCCGTATCGCGCTCTGAATTCTTGATTTAAATGTAATTTGCCTGTCGTTTTGATAACGCGGAATTGGAAATATCCGTCGAATCGTCAGATTGAATCGTTCGAATTCGAATAATGAGAACCGCGTTATTCATCACATATTGATAATTAAATTTAAACGAAAGAAATAGAATATTTAGCCTACATTTATTTCATTAATATTTTGTATCAAGGCTTGTTTGCCTGTGACCTCGATGTTCGCTTTGATACACAAAGCTGCCGCGCGAGCAACTGTCACTCGCGACAGTCAGGTCGACAGATGCGTGCTGTTTCATGTATCATCGCGTTATCAAACCGCAATTATTTCCTACAAATAATTAATAGATGCAATTAATTAACTTTCGTGATTAACGATCGTAAATGCGTTATTTATTTATTGAAACAAATATCTTACACAATTTATTCATCATTTTTTCATTCATTCATTTATTCGATATCGCGATATCGCGATATCACGATAAGAGATGGAAATTACACGTTATTATTTTACAACGGATATTTATACACGAACGATATAATATAAATAATTGATTTGAACAATTAGATTCAGATATCTCGTATCGCGCTTTGAATTTTGACTTAAATTCGTAATTTGCTCGTTGTTTTTTAATTAAAATGTCGTTTTCGAATTTTTTGATCGTAACGCCATGTGTTTGAAACGGATCTACTTCAAGATAAGCAGCATCGCAATGCGTTTAATTATATTTAATAACTTTGTAATTAATTGTAAGTCTATTTTTTATTTGTCAATTTTCATAAGATATTGAGCAAATTCAGTAAATTGTATTTTTTTCATGTTACTTTTACATTTCGATGGAATTCCGTCATAATGCACGATAATAAAGTTCGCGGCGCGTGTGATTAACGTCGAGAGTGCTGTGTAAAATGCCATGCGATTATTCTATTTTGATGATTAGTACGCGCAATCGTAATTAACCGTGTTTTCGCGAGTATTACTTTGTGCAAGTGCAAACTCGATAGAAAGAGCAAGAGGCGAAAGAAGCCTGGAAGGCATCGAACGACGACGGAGCAACTTGGGATAATTATCTTTCATTTTATTCATTACTTGCAGAAACAACTATTTATAATGATTTTACGCGGGCACAACAATTACTCTTTTATTAAATATAATTATTGAACCGTCTTTGTTTCAAGATGTGATACTTTATTTTGATATCTCGTGCTTTTTAATGTATATAAATATCATATAGAAATTTTATTCTAAATATTTCATCCGAAACGAGATTCGAGCAATGGTTATTATAAATAAACTAACGCATGTTTAAGTTTATATACAATTTTTGCGAATATTGGATTTAATATTAGTGACATTGCAATATTACAACATCGAATCCTGTAAAAACTTTACAGCGCTAACCTTACAGAGATAATGACGAATGCACGTTAACATGCACAAAGAGATCGTCATAAATACGAAAGTAGAATCGCGAGGAAGGGCGATAAACGTCGAATACCTCTTTGAAGGGCCGATCAGTGGTCAGGATATCAAAAGCCCCTTTGACTTCGACGATGCAGTTACCTATCGTTCCACTATGCGCGCAAGCACATTCAACTATTTCCTCCTGATGAATAATCAAGCGAATCCGTTAACATCTGATAAATTGAAAATTATGGACCTAGATGTAATTTATTTGAGAGCGAGTGCCTAAAGAGCATACGCGCAATAATTAAAATACAATCATTCACAGGACAATTGATTACGAAAATTAATTTGTCACATATTTCGCCGAAGTGAGGTATTATCACCCGATATCTTTATCAGATTCAGAAATCTTCCAATTGTGCGCAGGAAATGTTGCTGAAAATATTTTACGAAATAATTGCAAAAATCTCACGGTTTATTAAATATCAGATCTAAATTAGATTATTAAAATAACGCCTACTACGCTAAGTCCATAATTCGCGAAAATCATTACAAAGTCTTATAAGAAGTTTTATGAAAAAAGAAGACATGGAATAAAGAGCTAAAAAAAATATTCTACGTAAAAATATTCTATGATTTGTGATATAGGTTTTGAAGAAACTTGATACTATTTCGGTAGTTTTCGAAGTATGGAGAAAGTTGATAATTGGAAAGTCGATACGTGCACGCCTTATTAGATTTACGTAGTGAAAATGTTCATTGCGCGTGTGTAAGTGTTCATGTGAAAAGCTACATACTCGCTCGTGGAGATATTTAAAGCCGAAACGTTCTTTCGCATTGACAATCCGACATAAGAATTTTTCCTTAAATAAAACAAATAAAATATTCACATATTACATGTATTCGTTGCGGTGCTATTACAAAATTACAGAATCTACTGAATTTTATATAAAGCCCTCCCCAATCTATTTCTATTAAACTAGCGAAATGAGATGTTTTCGATCGAAAAGAAACCGCAAGACTTGGAAGATGGAAGGCAACTTTCGCTTCTCTCTCTTTCTCTTTCTCTCTTTCTCTCTCTCTCTCTCTCCTTTCTTCTGCTTTCTCTCGTTGTATTTCCCAATCTTTCTGTTTTTACTGCAGTTGATTCCTGAGGCGCGCGAAGGGAAAATAAAAACCACATCGGTTATCCGTTCGTTTTATCAGGTTTGCCGGCAAAACTATTACTTACGTGTTCCAGCGGTTCCTTTTATTTCGGCCTCCGTTTTCTCACCATGGTTACATGCTTTGCAATTGCTTGACGCAATTCTCACGTGCACTTAGCGAATACTCTTTCTTTTGCGTGCCTCGTTCCCCTTTGCATACAGTTAATCTTCTCGAGCGAATGTACCACCATGGGTCTGTTTCTTTCGATATTCCACTGTGAGAAGAAGTAAACAGAATTCTTACGAGAAGATTATCCGTTGAATTTCAACTCACCCGTCAGAATTTAACATATTCTTTCTTGATAAGCATCACAAGATATACATCAATTTATTTTGCGCACTGGGCAAATAGTTTAGTTCTTACTTTCGGTTAAAAGCATCTTTATACTCCTTTCAAGATATAATTTTTCATCGCAACTAGATCAAACAATCAATAATTGTAAGTGTTGAAAGAATGTGCATTTAAATTCTTTACATCGCGCACATATTTTGATGTCGCGCGTAATAAGTAATCTTTATTTGATAATCCACAACAACCTAATCGGATTATCTTTCGACGGACAATACCAAATCTGTCTGCTGTTACGTTATACATGCACCATCAGGGTAACACGCTGCGTTTGGTAAATCTTGTATTTAAGCTACCTAGGAAATCAAGTATCAAATAGGAAATCAAGTTAGGTATGACGTGAATATGCCAATCGCCGATAATGCGCTCACTAAGGATTACCATTCAAGATAATCCACACATTCATTAAACCGTTACATGTGAAATATTGAATTTGGCGAGTAAACATACCTCTATAAGGCACACGTTTTTGATGATATATAGATAGATGATAGATGATACGTGATAAAATAATATCAAATTCCCTCCCCTCAATATATCAAATAACGTTTAAATAAAATCGTTTCTACACAAAAATACAAGATTTAATTTTTCGAATTCTCGAGTATTCAAATTACGCAGAGCTGATTCCGATTAATTACAAATATCCTATTTCAATCGCTAATTTTAAAGATACCCATTGGTATCCCGAATCGCGAGTGAAACAATGATAAATGCATTCCTTAAATTATTCGCTGGAATGGTTTCGCGTTTCGCAACAAAGAAATTTGATCAATCATTCCTTCGACGTTCGTGAATGGGAGATTTATGACTTCTTTTTCCATCGAAGGTGAATGTATATCATTTTATTGAAAAAAAGAGTGCTTTTCCCTCCAATAAAATTTCATCCTCAGATACGGACAGTGGATAACGAAATTTGCATGGCATATTCATCCGTTCGTTTTATTTGATTTGAGAAAATACAACTGCAATTTCCGCTATTCTCCCTCTTATACCTATGATATTATATCCATAGTCTCATTTCTCTCTCTTCTCTACTTCTCTCTTTCTCTCTCTCTCTCTCTCTCTCTCTCTCTCTCTCTCTCTTTCTCTCTCTCTTTTCCGATCAAAACTTTCGTTAATGCGACCAAAAGATACACGGTAATAACGATTGATTATTGATAAAGTACTGCGCCGTGAGAGAGGTTCTCGGGATAATTCGAGAGATTTTCGTAATCGCGCTGGTTTATCGTTTCCTAATACGCGTCAATGATATAAGTTGCAAAAAAGTTTAACGCAACTTTTGAAATTTTTCATATCTTTTGACTCAGCCTTTTGAATAACTTCTCAAAAATTACGGAGAATCCAGAGATTTTTTTATCGTTAATTCTCTTCATTTTATCTATAAATCAATAAGTGAACAAGTCAACAAAAGATGTCAGCTATTCACAATCTGATAATTAGTTAGGTAACATGCGATTGATTACATATATTTATGTAATCGAATTTATCTCTCTCTCGTTCCCTCTCCCTCGCTCTGGTAAACTTCTGTACAATAACCACACATTCACCGTAATACTGTAATAGCCGGCACATCGCGGCATATTAAATTTCTTCGTTAACCATGCATTATACTACCGATTATAAAACCCGTTATAATTATAAAGGTAATGTTTCGTTACCGATGCATTTCGTGACTTATAATAGAAATATGTACAGAATCATCGTGACGCTCTCTCGTTGAATGATAAAAGCATCTGGCAGGAAAATAACAATATTATAACGTACATGAAGCTGAATATATCTTATCGATGAACGATACGGATTCGATAATATTTAATTACCTTAATTAGTTTTCGCTCACGCTTGAAAATACTTGCGGAGTTTTGAATAAAAAATAACGCGACTGAATGTGTATGCAGCAAAAATTTATAAAGACCAAATAAATCGAAAAATAAATTTAACTTGGTAAATAAAAATCAGATTTATTTTTACGTCTCCTAATAGTATGACAATAATTAAACTGTTTGATAATGACAAAAAAGATTTTAACGTTGTTAGCAAATAAAAGCATTTCATTGTAACAAAAAAAACTACTTAAATATTTCGAAATAATATTTCTTATATTTACGTTATTTAATTGTGTGAATCAATTAAAGTTTCTATTTTATCTCTTGTTAAATGTATAGTCTCGTTTGTAAATTAGATGGCAATATATATTTCGAAGAGAATATAGTAAAATTCAATATTCGCAATGCACATAAAATTATATGTGTACAGTAGTTTCGAAGTCGTAAAAAAAAATGTATCGCGCAAAAAATATTAACATGACTGTCAGTGAACAAATGCAATAGCACTCACTCCGCAGTGCATTACATTAAATGAAATGCGTTGAAAAGTCGGCTAACAAATATCGTGGAAAATTCAGAGATTAAATCTTAATAAAGCTATGTTGCAGCAAAATAATAAAATCCGCGAAATCATGCGTACCGCAAAAAAAAAATTTTCAAGCAGATTTTCCTTCTTACCCCGAACACAAGCCATTGTCAAACCCACAATCTCTAAATTTCTCTCCACGCTCAGACGAATTTGTCGACGAACTTTCCCTTTCCCCCCTTTTCCGCCGAGCTTAAAATAAATATTCTCTCACGATATCGCCGCGCGAGTTACTTTACTAATTATGTTACAAGGGATTGCCGCTGAAGTTCCTGTAAAAGAAGTTGTACGTCTGTCTGCCTTCACCAGCTTTCCCGAAGTCATAGCCGCCCTCTCCGCTCTCCCTCTCTCCACCTTCCTATACTGCTAAACTTAATATATTATCTCTTACTATCCAATTTACTATCAACTTTTTTGTCAGTAAGACATTTTCGCTGGTTTTCATGTCGTCCGCCAAACAAACCGTAACAAGTCGTGCCAGTGATACCTTCGTTCTACAGGATATACCAGACAGGGTAAATTGTACTATTATATATTAGACTCCTTACTGAAAGCGTCTTCGTAATGACGTACGTAAATATTTAACCGTTTTTTTCACGTTGCAATTTTATTAGCACTCTTGTGCCAATAAAACAAGTATGTCTCTCATTAAAGAATAAACAAAATTGTTAACAATATAGTCGCTCTTTGCACACGGTTATACAATAAAAATGTTGGATTCATAAATTCGAACTTGCAAATTATAATTGTAGAATAAATGCAAAAAAAATAAATAACAAAAAGTTAGAGAGAGGAATTTTTCAAAAGATTAATATTTAGCGAGGGATGATTCTTATTATATAATATTTTTCGCATTTTTTGAAAAATATATTAAAACAATATTTGTCTCGAGATCGCGTTTGTACGAACAATAGCAATTAGATTCGTTAATCTTTAATTAGTGAATATTGTAGAATAGAATATGCAATGGCGGGTATCTGTCTATATTTTAATTTGAATTTATTATATCCGAAAATATAGAAACACTTGTTAGCTTGTAAAAATATTTTTTATAAGAATATAATATTTATAATGTTTATTTTTATCAGTACGAAGTACATATCTTATATAATTTTAAATAAGTTTTTAATTAAGAATTATTAACAAAATGTATTCTAACGGCTTGGTCATATCTCCAGATAATTCTTCGCTCTGAAAACGTTATACATTTCCACGATTGTCGTCTTTTCACCAACTATTGCCGCCTTGGGGTAAGTCGTACATACTTGTCAAACCTCTTAGACATTTTACGTCATACTATTCATATGCGGTTGACCATCGCTCGAGGCGACATGAGAGAAGGTAACGACGTAACGACATGCGGGCATGACGTGAGAAATTCGAATTGCTTTTCTGGTCTCCTTTTCTTATCTTCTCTCTCTCTCTCTCTCTCTCTCTCTCTCTCTCTCGTTCTTTCTTTCTTTCTAAGCTGCTTACACGTCTAACATACATGTCCGACATGCAAAAGACACTGTGAAATATATCGACTATCGACGAGCGAGAAATGCCGTCATCGTCGCACAAGCAACGATGATGACGAGGAAAGGAGTTCACCTGCGCGATAGAACTTAAGGATTGTGATTCAAACTGTCTGCGAAGTTAGGAGGCATTTTAACACATACATTCTCTCCGCATCGCAGAAATGCGGCCTCATAGGATGCCGCTTCCGCCATTCTCCAGCCACCGTTTAACTTTTCTCAGGCTGCTCCCCCGCGAATTCTTCCGTCGCGATTCTCGGTTGCATTTAGGGAATCAGTAGAAAATTGCAAAAATATTAATTGAGAAAAGAGGCGATATTCACTTACATGTTTCCATCAGTCGCTAAATCGAGTCACGGGAAATGAGACAAGCGGAAGAGCTCCTGGTGCATGCTGTGGTCACGCGATAGAATGTTAGCGCAATAGGATGTTAGCGCGAAAATATCTACTCAAAAATAATTACTCGTCTCGACAGTTATTTATGATTTATATCTACAATCTTTCGTTCAATATATTGCAAAGCAGAATAAAAAATATCTTTTAAATTGAATTATTATTAGCAATTATACGATAGCTAAGAGATATATAAGATGTGTGTGTGTGTGTGTGTGTGTGTGTGTGTGTGTGTGTGTGTGTGTGTGTGTGTGTGTGTGTGTGTGT
>JANQDE010000083.1:501524-561457 GCA_037157785.1 Cephalotes varians
TCTTACAGATTTACGTAATGAAATATTTTTTAACACGAGCGCATCATAGCCTGAATGTTGACGATTTTAATTCCTGCATTGAGGCCGCAACGAGTGCAGCGTGTGCGAACGATCAACATTATCCGGTGATAAATCGGGTCACCTGAAGAAGTTAGGTAGAAGAAAAAAAGACTACATTCGTAAAGAGGCTTAACGATAAGTTGGCGTCGCCGCAGCACTTTGCAACATCGGGGATATATTCCCTTCGTTGCTCTTTACCACGGGACCACTCTGTAACAGAGTTCGGCGATATTCAAACGTCGAGTGGTAGCTCGCCAGCGTTTTATGTGTCTGTATGTCTGTCTCGTTGATCCCTCGGTAATACGACGTGATGAATTTGCAGCGAGAGAAACGAGAACGGAGGCCGCGAGAGCTTTGAAGCTCTCGTGAAGAATTAGGAACACAGAAAAGAACGAGGCACATAAATTTACAGTGATGTTTTGGAGTCGAATAAAAATGCCACCGAGAAATGAGACCGAGATATGCAGATAATAAAAGTGTGCAAAGAGGAAGAATTAACGAACTGCGTGCAGTGGAATTAGAAAGATAGATCCTTGCAGCGAGGAAAAATCATGTGAATAACACCCCGCGTTCGGCAAGGATCGATACATGATTTCCGTACCTTCATCCGTTCGGAGTAACGAATAATCGGTTCTACAGTGAGAGAGTACGAATCGAAGAATTAGAGAATTTGTTACTTCTCCAGATGCCGCACAAAGCGGATCTGATAGGATTGTGGTAGAATGGAGAAATTGGTATTCGCGTGAGTAACCTAACGCTGAATCGAAAGCAAGAAAGTAATACACAAAGCGGCGAAGGAAAAGTTTCTTCGTAGTAACAAGATGATTAAAGATTAAATGAATTATTGCGCCTTATTGGAAAAAATATTCACTAATCAAAAAACTTTAGCTGTTATTTTACTTGCGTAAACACAATAATTTCGAAAGAAGTTACGTTTTAATATTCATCTATGAAAAATATAATATACAATATGCCATCCCTTTGTCTTTATCGCTAAATGTTAATCATTAAAAAAATATCATTTTTATTTTTTGATTTGATTCATATATTTATTCTGTAATTATGATGACACGGGATTGAATTTACGAATTTAATATCCGTTGCCAGAGACAAGCAAAAAATTAGTCTCGATGTAATCACTGATCACATGCACAACAGTTCGTGTAATTATTTTCAAAACTGAGATAAGAATCTCTTCGCGACGAAATTTATCTATGACGCGAGAATTGAATTCTCGAGACGGACAACCGGCTAATTCGCGACTTGCCGTGATTGCATCTTAATGCCGCTTCCAACGCTGCGGATCGTTTTCCGAGATATACGCGCTGGTGATGATGCTCGCGACGACGACGGAGGGCGATGACGATGAAGAGCGCATAAATGAGAGAAAGAGAGGGAGGGAGGGAGAGGGTGGGGGGAGAGAGAGAGAGAGAGAGAGAGAGAGAGAGAGAGAGAGAGAGAGAGAGAGAGCGCTCGAAAGACGTCGAGTTACGCGCTAAAAGCGGAACCAACACAGGAAGCTCATTAAGTTGCACCCCGCAGGGTGCACACACAGAGATATAGCAGGTGCCCCCTTTCATCGCCGCGCATCTATCCCGTTCGCTTGAACCCCCTTTTGGTTACCTGTCTCACTTCAACCCTTATCTACCGTGCCACGCGACGCATTCTTCGTACGCGTTGTCTGTTGGCGTCATTGAGAAAAAAAGATTATGATAATGAAGATAGCGCCCGAGGCTCGATATTGAATCCTTTTGCGATACAGCGCTTCTCTCTGTGCTCCCCACAGTTCATCCTTGCGAATACGCGATCGTTACCATACAGAAACTCGTTCAATAATATTTGAAAGAGAGATGGTGTATTCGAAGAATAAAGTTAATAATTAAGAACAAAAATTTGGCAAGTTTATTTTACTTTTATTTATTATATTATATTAAAAATATAGTTGTGTATATATTTAGTATTAAAGTATATTTTGCAACACGCAGCTTTGATTTTATAACCGCGGAAATAATGATTCTAGTTCCCAAATCACTGAAGATTATTAAACGATGAATAATTAAATGATAAATAATTAAATAATATATTTAATATATTATAAAAAAAAATAAAATTATATGACAAGAATAAATTCGTTATTATATAATAACAATTTTCAAATGGCGGAATAAAATAAAAATTTCACAAGACTTCCCATATACAACAAAATAATTACAATTAATCAGTAATATGTGTCGTGCAAATGAAACTCATCAATATGTCTGCGAGTTGCTCTATCCTGATTTGTTTAATGTTCAATGAAAATCGGTGAAGGAATCATCTCGCGCTGATACGAACATTCGAGAGATCCGCTTTCGCGGATCGTCTATCCCGAATAAATATCGATCCATTTAGGCTGGAGTGCCCGTTAGTTCGTCACGGGATAACTGAATCGGTTTGTACGAAGGGGGATTACTCCGGTTTTGGCGATAGGACCAGAGAGAAAGGGATTTGCGTATGGGAGGATGAGGGTGCGGGCAGAGGAAAAGCACGTACTCCGTTTTCGAAGTATGTTGCAAATCATCGTAACGATTTCATGTTTTGCGCGAGATGAGTGAAGCTCCGAGTTATATTACAAGAGTTATTCTATTTGTTAGTACGGTAATAGCAAATGCGCGGTAGATACGATCCCATTAAGCGTTTCGAAGCGTTTCGAAAGACGAATTGACGTTACAGTTAAAAGCGTACGAGGAGAAAGGAGAAGGAGAAAGAGGAGAAGGATAGCGTAGGAGAGAAAAGTGCAATTCGATTTACGCGAGCGGATTCGTGATTGGGGGTGAATGGCGCAAGCTAGTTACGGCGGAATGAATTAAAATAAATCTGCGCGGCGTATTACCGTCCGTTACTTTTTATACGACTCTCGTTCGGCAGTTCGGGATACCGATTCCGCTTTGTACACCGTTCGTGCAACATTATAATGTTCTCCCCTCCTTTCGCGCCAATTACGTTATGGCGATAATAAGGCGTCACGTGGTACAATTTTAATTAGCAGAGATGTTTCGAGCATATTACTCGAATATGCCGTTCTTAATGCGCGCATCTAATCCAAATGAATTACGTTGCAGATATTAAATCTGGCCTCTAAAGAGGAAGCGATTTTGCTGAAGTCGCCATAAGACTTTAGACGAATAAACTTATGCACATTCGAGTTCTCGCAAAAATATAAAATTCTAACTTGACGTGACCGTAATATATTATTCGTTGCTAATGAATAAAGGAAAATAATAGAAAAAAACCTGTAATCACGATAAAATCTCGCGCATGATATTATTGTACGCCTGACGTAGAATTAGTTTTTATTCTTGTTTCATTGACTATTTTGTTAATCTGTCAAATATACTGACAACGCGGTACGATGCAGCAACACTGATAGTAATTTCAATTGTCACAGTGGCGTTATCGTGATAGCACCGAAGCCACCTGATGCTACGTTGAAGTTACATGTATCAGATAGTCAAAGTATTTTACATGGCATATTTACGAATATAGTATTTCACTTTTGTATTGTATCGCATCGATTCCGAATTTATTGTATTACGCGTAAACATTTTTCACAATTTTACAAGTATTTGTAATAGATAATTCTGTACAAAATCAAGATTTTTCTACAAAATGCGTAATATCGTGTTAATTAAATAATAATTTTACGCCTAAGATTGTAAGTTCATAATTAGAGGATAAAAATTAATTAGAAATAAAAATTAAGTAGGAATAAAAATTAATACAATAAGAATTATAGCTCGACTGATAAATTTGTCATAAAGAAACATTACATATATGAATAGCGCATAAACGATACGCTATTTGTGGAAATTGCGCGAAAGAGCATGCGGATCATGCGGTGGTTACGGTGTTGCTCGCCGACGTATTTCAAAGATAAATAGTTGACAGAAAAGATTTATGCGAGGCAGTTGCTCCACTGCTCAGGAAATGGACTTCGTCCACGCCTTTTTGTAAATTCTCTTCGATATTCCTAGGTTCTTTCACATCTTGGATTTAAGCGTGTGACATCGATAGATTCACTCGTTTTTTATGATATATATTTTTTCATTAAATATTTTAATTTTCCGTCACGATTGTTGAAAAATGTCAATTGCAATATCGGACATTTTATAAACTCGCGATTGAGTGATTTCATTACAATGTAAAAATCAATACTCCGGTTTGATCTTGTCGCGTAATTTAATGTTAACGACTCAGTTTTACTTTGATATCTATTGCATATCAAATATGCGATCGGTGTTAATAAAGGGATTAGTGTCAAACAGCCGCATTTAATATTTAAACGACGCGAATGAGGAACCATCAAATACGCGTTTCGACACTTTGTACCGCGTGGCATAAACGAAGATCAAAGCATTATTTATACATGCCCCACTAATGTCTCAAAATATGTTGCAAACTACGCGCGCGGCGGCGAACATTTTCATTTACGTAAAATGCAAGTCTATCAGCCAGTAGCGTGGCATATTAACACCAATTTATATTTCTCTATAACGYAAGAAAAAGAAAGAAAGAGAGAAAAGATTATCCGTAATTCTTCGCGCGACATTTTCGACAGACGTAAAAACAAAATACGCGGCATATTTCAGAAATACGCTGCGTAAGAACGATGCAAAAATTATATAATTCAATTTTATACCATTTAATTAGAACCATTAAAAAAATTTAACGCTTTATAATGAAGTTATAGAATTAAATTACACATTTTAACGCGCACGCACATGTGCGAAATTAAATCATAGCGCCGTATAGATGAAAGTGCGACGATTCTTCGTGCTTGACCTTTGTTTGTTTAACGAAAGAAACGTGCGGAGATATGATTGAGATGTAAAGGAGCGAAATAACTTTTCCATTGTCAAAATGCAAAAGTGCGTGAAACTAGAAAGATCGGCTACAAGGGGAAAGAGTTGCGAAAAAGAGCCATGGTAATTACTCCCGTTCGTTTTGGCACGACGAATGCCTCCTCGCTTCCGTGTTCAATGGTTCATCGATATCGGGAGATGTAACCAATAACATAGATCTACCGGTGAACGGTATCATCAGTCAGTCTACCCGCCGCGGGCACGCGGCATGTTTATTACGAGGCGCGGGCGCGTTTGCGCGTCGACAGAACAAATGCCTCCGCCGAGAACAGAAAGCCATTCTACCCCGAAACCCGTTCATTTACCCCTGTCCTTCACTTTCGTCATCTCCTCGCCTGCATTTTCGCGCGCGTCTGCTGCCGCTTGCGAAATGTACACGGGGTGAACCGCGAGAGAAGTCAATGTTTCGGCGCTCGGAAGTCTCTTTGCAAAGAAAATTATTCATATAAACAGAGGTGATCAAATTTTCTAATAAATCTAAATTTGAAAATGTATTATTGTATTGCTTGAAAGAAAACACAAGATGTAAATTTTACATCTAATAAACTGCGCTCCCATATTGTTGTTAAATGCTGGAGGATATTGGATAAATATTATATGTATAAAATTTATGAAGATATATTAGTAGGTAATTGTTACGAAGACATCAGTGCCTTATTCAATTTCGACTTGTATTATTTTACACATACATCTAATTTATCATTGATCTTGAAGGAATATTATATCAAAATATCGCATTTTTTCTTTTTATTAATTTATTTATAAAGTATATATTTTGTTTATCTTTAAAAATATCTCCGTAAGCACTCGTATATAAAGCATGCCAGGAACGTGATAAGAATGTTGCAAGGAGGTTGGAGAGATGAGAAAAGTAAGGCAGCTTAGTTCCAAGCTTTCGAAAAACTTGGATTGGAATGTATGCGTGCACATAAAATTCAATATCATTTTCACATGCGTGCATAGGAATGTGACAAACTCTCGATCCGTGTTGTTACCATTTTTTGTGATCTCCATCCAGGGGAAAATTTTCAAGCATATTTCCGATAAAATGCAATAACGCGTGTCTACCCGCGTATGTTTAAACGCGTGTATTTCAGCAATTTATCTATCAAAAATTGATGCGAAAATCCTCGACGATAAAAAAAAACACGATCAACGCTTGGAAAAATATGAATTTGAAGAGTTATGTTTATTTAAATATTCGTTTAGATTACGTAAAATCGAAAAATTAAACAAATTGAGCATCGTTAATAATCGTTTATTAACATCGTCCAAATATCTATTCAGTTTTGAATATTGTAATAACATATCCTTGTAATAACATATCCTATTCATTAAATTTGACACATTATTAATAGGTTTTACGAGTAATTCGCCCTTAATTAGTATCTTTCATATAATACATTACGCAAAATCGCATTTGTAAAACGTGATTTCTATCACTCAAATATGATAATTAATAATCGCAAATGTTAAAAATGGTTTGTTATCGAAGAATAATGGGAAATAAAATCTTTGCATGTTTACTTTGCGTAAACTAAGCTTAAATCACTTAAAGTATACTGATTCAAATTGCTAAATTTCAACTTACTTATTGAAATTTTCTTAACAATATTTCGTAACTCTTGACTGTCTTTTCGTGATGTTCACAATAGCATTGAAAATAATTTTAATCTCAATTACTTTTTCAAACGGCAAATCTATTATGTGCGAAAATAGAATTAAAATTTACGCAGAATCACATTTCTTGTCTGAAATTGCGATCTATTGTTACATTATGCACATTATATATTACACATCTATATATGTGTAATATTATAACTAATATAATAATATATAAATATTATACGTAAAATATAACAATAGATTGCAATCTCAAGCAGAAAATGTAATTCACGAGAAATATATAATTCTACGTTTTTATTTTTCTTTTATGCACGATATTATACATTATCAAAAAATATCGTAAAATTTTTTTATTTTACATTATACATAATTGTGCAAATATAATTCATTTTATTAATCAAATTTCACGTTTTTATATATGTACCGGAGAAAAAAATTGCACAATTCTCATTTACTATCAGTATTTTCTGTAACTTGAATTTCAATTAGATTTGAAAGTATCAATCAAATTTTAATCAAAAAATGCAGAATCATGCGTTTTTAACGCAGGAAAACGCATAAAACATTTCGTTACTTTACACAATAACGTATATTATAGCGATTAAATACGCGTTAGATAAGAACTATTTTATCTCAGCACTGAGCTTTATTTATTCCGAATTTTTGCGAGATGCGTTTTCTATCCCTAAGTTTATATCTTTATATCTTGACACAATTGTCATCCCCCTCAAGGAATTTTTCAGTTTTCCACCCATCGTCGGAAGAGAGTGCTTTTCTCCCCTTCGAAGTTAAACAAACGATTTATATGAAGTATCGTATATACGTAGGCAAACACATACTTCCGACAAAGTTCCATTGACGGTATAAGCAATTTGTTTTGTCGAGCGGAACTTGCCAATACCGATATATACGAGCCGAGTTCTCAGCGAAATGTTGCTGCGGCTTGGACATGCTTCTTCCAACAATAAAGTGACCAAAGACGTACAGCACGTTGCTGTATTGTAGCGCATTTTCATTCAGATCTACTACAGCGTGGAAACGTGTACCGTGTAGCAGGTGAGGCAATTTAAAGTATCGCACCGCAGTTACGCGAAAAATAAATGTAATAAATGACTAGCAATCCCTCGTTTATATAAGAAAATCGCGCGGTACATTTATGTCGCAGAGTTTCGAAATTTATTAGATAATGTAAACGTTATCGCGTTAATCTTCCGATCGTGTATCCTCGTTTTATTTTTTCATATCGAGGAAGCAATGCGAGCTATTTTCTGTACGCGCGTAAGCTAATCGATCTCGTGTGAGGAGAAAACCTGGTATGCGTGCGGGCAATCCGGAAAATCGTGTTCTGATCGCACGCCGGAAAATAAGATATCTACTCTGTGTGCATACAAAGGAAACGACACTTTCTATGCATGGAAAAATGGACAGAATCTTACTTCCATTTCCCAGCGCACCTATCCGTGTTGCGGAGTATCCGCGAGAGATTCGCTCGGGGAACGAATCTGGTCTTCGATTCGCGTGTGATGTTAATCAATGTGACACTGATATCGACAATCTTTTTGATTTAGAGATATTCCCTTTTGCTCTAAACGACTTTGTGATTGACAATCTATTTCATTCGTGTTCTGTTCTTCAGACAACTACGCTACGCGTTCCTCTGATCTCCGACGAATAATTAAAGACGCGACGGACGAAAGGACGCTGTTTAATAATTCATGATCGCGCTGAACGGGGTTTGGCAAGTATTTTAGGGTAAGGTAATGTTACATATGTATATACGCCTCGTCGATTGGTACAACTTTCGCCCCCATCCGCTTTCCTCTTTCCGTTTAGAAAGACGTGTGCTCGCTGCGTTTCCTTTCTATCTCATCTTCCCTCGGTCTTGCAGCAATGCCCGAATTTTGAACATTAGTTTGCGAACCGTTTAACACGACTACTCCACAATCTCGTCTCTCGATCTCTGTCTTTCTCTTTCGTTCTTCTGTGAAAACAGTAGTTCGAATCACGCATACAGCCTCTGCATACATCGTACACTCCTTCTCTCTCGCTTACATATAGATCTAACCGCAACATTCTCGCTACCGACACGGCGTAGTCATTGTGCATTAAACCTGGCGATGCACTCCATTCCCTGTTCCCTTCGCGATAGATACGAGAGCTTCACCAAGAGTAATTCCGCCAAGAAATTAGACTTTCTTGCAAGATCCGCTTGAATCCCTAGCACGCGGGATAGTGTCTTCAGATAATTTTTAAATTTGAATCGTACTTTGCGGACGCATCTATAAAATCTTTATGCAAAAACGATACACATAATTTTAGAGCAAATAAAAATAATATATCATGTATTATGTAATGGTAACACAATTTGCTCTGATTAATTAAGAATAACGATTTAATTATGTGTTTCTTGTTATATGCTACGCGCAATTCAGAACAGAATCATTAAAGTTTAATTATCAAATAAATGTGAGTGCCACTCCGATGTTTTTTATGTTAAAAATGATGTGAAATAATACGCGAATGATTTCAATTGTCTTCAAAATCTCTCCAAGAAGCCCCGTTAAATTTGCCGCACACAAATCAATTACACCAAGCGCTTCCTTTTCATTATCTTCCGCTTTTTTCAAGTCGTTTATAATGCCTACGGTAGCGGTCGTTTTACGCAACACTAAATCTAAATTTGCTTTTCTTAAAGAACGATTACCTTAGAATGCAGCGATAACGGAATTTGCGCCCGGAAAATTTTCCGATAACGAAATCAAGTAAAATTTCTGGAATAACGAAGTAAATGTTTAACTAAAAATCAAACCGTCCTGTCTCGTAGAATCTAACTGGACATACTACTTGCGAGGAAACGTACAACAAAAATAATATTTAATTTGACGAAATAATTTGGGATCATCCAATGATTATCTTTAATTATCTTTAATTATCTTTAATCGCTTGATAATACGATAGTCCATAACAGAGTTATACTAAAGTCTTTTGAAATATTAGCAAAATAACAGTTACGGGTTGTCTAACTCGCCCCCGACAGTACAAGCATCGGCGAATTCAATTGGGTACCAAGTACGCAAAGTTGATTCTCGATGAAAACAACGAGATACGATCGCCGAAAGAATCTTTCCTGGAATGATCCTTCTCTTCTACGAAGAAGCAGCACGTTTCGGGCGCGGATCGCGACGATTCGAGCCGTTTTGAGTTATCATCGCCGAGAGATTCGCGCGCAATTTCGAGACTCCGTCGCCAAACTCGAGCCACGCGCGCTTGATTTGATCTCGCGTACAATTCCCCGGATCTCCCGTTTGAAAAGCCGCGTCCGGCATCCGCGGCTTCCGAAGCTCCTCGGGGTACCGGCAAATTAATCTGGAGCCGAAGTTCGGCAGTTTGCCCGGCTTGCTGGTTCCCATCTCCGTCTCCCGTTCCCTTCTGCGATCGCGGTTTCGTCTTGCGGAACGTGATATTACTTGTGAAAACAAGAGAGAGAGATATTATTCGATTGGTGCGAAGTGATTCGTCGTCCCGATCAAGTTTTGTATTAAATAATGCGGGATATTTCTGTCGAGTTTTCTAAAAGAGATCGCGAAGCTCCGTTCAAAGACGGAACAAAATACATCAAAGAAGTCGATGAGCATTTTGATCGATAATTTTGTTTCGAAACCACGAACGATATTTCGTTTTCAACCTTGTTCGAATTTTCTGTATCAACTTAACAATGTTAGGCTGACATATGCAATATTACGGATTATAGAATATACAATAATTTTTTAAACAGCAAATTAGAAAGTGTTATAATCATTGTAAAACAAATATAAAAATTAAATTTTATTGTATTATTATAGTAAAAATTAACCTTTACTGACCATTTTAGTTCTTTAGAATTAAAGCATCACGGTCGCAGCAAACGTCGAATACGTAAAAATCCTTGTCGCACCTTCGAATTATTTCTGAATATTTCAACTATGATTCAAATTCACGAGTATTTTCGATGCGCTTCGCACAGCGATCGACCGCAGATCTCTTTCGAGCTAAAATTGATTCGTCAATAATCGATCGTGCAATCGCATTAAAATGGTGATTCGATTTCTTGAGATTGAATCGTCATAAGCGACCAACTTAAGATGTCTCGACGTTCCGAAGATAGCGATCTACAACCAATCTGATCGAAAGATTTTCGTATGACGATCGAAATAATGGTTTTTAATGAAAATCATTCAATGCATTTTACTAGTTTTCTGAAATGTTACGTAGCATTTATAGCACCGTTTCTTTATTACGTTCTCCTCCGCACGGTTTCGAAAATGGCGCCCGCTTTCGGCTGCCCTTCGTCGAGGGAAAACTTGTATAAATTCTAAATATGTAGGTGGACTTAAAATGATATTAAACTTCGCCAAGCGCGGCCATCAGAGATAAAAAAATAACCGCGCGTACCCCCGACGAAGCATTCAGGAATATATAATCCCGGACCAACTTGACGCGGGCGAGCGGCGCGAAGTAGGAAACGCAACGGCTCAAAGGTTGTTAAAAAGTTCCAGGCTTGTGACTTACCGCGGACACACGCGCGACGAGGTTCAACAGTTCAGCGGGTCGGCGGTCAGCGATGCAACGATCCTCAAGGACATAACTGTTGCTTCCCGCGGGTAATGCCGGGCGTCGAATGGAATGGAATATAACGTTCTGCCGCTTCCGCGTTCCACTCCGTACCGTACCGCCGGATAGACGGTGCGCGACTGTGCGTCCGCTACTCTCGCGATCTCCCTTTTATAGGTCGTCGCTCGTCGCCCGCGCGTCCACTCGAACGTCGACACTCGCTATTTGACGGCTAACGTCACTCCGATGCCACGACGGATCCTGCGCGCGTTTTTTAGATTTACAACAAACTTAGATTAACGAGATACGTAAAATATATATTTTATAAATAATATATATTTTAAAATAGAATTCTATTTGTAATATTCATATTTGTAATAATTTTCATATGTATTTATTCTTTTTCAAATATTTTTCGTATTATATGGTACATGGAATATCACAAATAGAATTTTATTTTAAATTCTTATATAAATTATCGTCTAAAATAAATTTTACTTAAACTTAATCAGTAAAAAATTGATTCGTTTTTTTTAGCAAAAAATATTCTGCATATATATATATATATATATATCGTTATATTTCATATTATATATATATATATATATATCGTTATATTTCATATTAAAAATATATATGAATTTATATAAAAAAGTATATTCCTACAAAAAAATTACGACTGCAAAGATTACGTTTGAAAGTATTAAATATTGTTGTAATGACGAGAAATTTTCGCGTTAATATAAATTTATTTTTAAATTATCCAAACAAAAAATTAAAAAAATCACGTAAAATATGTTTGCAATATATCACATCAGCGTAATCATTGGTAATGCAAATGCATAATGTAGCCATTTAAAATTAAAAGTGAAATTATGAGAGGTACATGTGAAAACAATTTATTAAAAAATGCATTCTTATTAAAATTTATTTGAATAAAATTATAAAATAAAATATTGTAAAATTGCGTGCCACAGAATGCGTGTCCTTAAGGTAACTTCCTCTTGGCAGGCTCTTCGTGTACTCTAACGGGTAGAGTGGAACGTGGACCACACTTCCAAACATTGCCGTCCTTGTCGAGTATACTCGCACTCGCCGTGATCTGATATTGACCACCACTACTCGGGACAGTGTTTCCAACCGTGCATGGAGGTATAATCGTAGGTCCAGGTATTCCCAAGGACAATAAAAATTCGCAAGCGAAGAAATCCCGATGAGGTGTTACCGTTTGCTGCAATTCGTTCATATTGGAATCCTGTAAGCAAACACGTATATCAATTAATATTATTATTATCTAATATATAGTAATTAAGTTTCACAAATAAATTTCCATTTTAATATAAACATGCGTAATATAGACGAGTTTTAATACAATCGTAATTTTAGACGTTTTACCTTTTGATCAGAATTTATTTTCGAAGGTGGAGTCGTCGAAATGGAAATGCATACGGCAGCGACGGAACGGAAAAGAGATGGCCGTCGACCGTGTCGCAATACTCCTTCGACTTTGAGCGCTAGTTGGCTACCTTGCGGCACAGATACCGGCTCACCGAGGACACGTGGTTGAGGTGACACCGATAACTTAATACTAGTAGTTTGCAGAGTTTGGAAGAAATATCGCGGAATCGGCAATCTCATCGTTCCACCGGCAAGCAGCGTCACTTGTGACATCAAACAACTAACTCTCAAATGACTGATTGCTCCGGTTTTACCATCGCCGCTCACCCAGGATGGTGCTAAACGACGCAACTCGGCACAACAGCGAGCCAATTGTCGCATCTCCACGGAATCACCGAAATGGAAATTCACAGAATCGTTTTGTTGCTGATACATTGAGATACTAGGCCCACCGCAAACTCGTTCTACGCTATTTGCGAGTAATCGGCATATTTCTTGTAATCTATGTGAAATGAATCAAGGTAAAAAAGCCAAGAGAGCAATCTTAAATAAACGATGTCAAATAAAAATTATTCTAGTGAAAGGATACGCTCGAATATTTGCCAATGATCCCGGATCAGCATCAAAGGCTGATTGATATAGCTTTTGATAATTTTCCGCACAGTTTTTTAAATCTTGCGCTGATTTTCTTAACTGTAAAGTATGATTTATATAATATACATTGTAATAGTATGCGTATATATAAATATGGTGTTGTAATCGAAATCACTTTAAAACTATGGTTATACGAATTATACCTGATGCGTAACGCGTCCGTATCTCTGGAGATCGTCTTTCGTCGCAATGACGACTGTGACAGCTATAGCGGGTGGTGGTGCGGTACATAAAGATCTAAAAAGAAGAAAAAGATTTTGATTTCTACGATTTTTTTTCTTAATTACATTTGCTGTATTTTTACTTACATGCACGAATGTAATAATTGCGCTATAGATTGTAAAAATTCACAACGTAATTTCGAATATTCGCTTGGAAATTGCAAACTACGTAATGGAGTGCTATCGGCTTTGAGAGATGCACAAGCGCTTGCATAACGCGCTATCGCACCATTCAGTTTTTCCACAATCTCGGCTTTACTCATATTTTCTTCGCCTTCCTCCGTTTTATTCCTTTATGCATATATTATTACATCAAAAGGATGAAAATAGAAATGAAATACATAAAATGGTCTTGAATGATGAAGCGAAGAATACATACATGAGACAGCATTCTGCTTTTGTAACTAATTCTAAACCGGACAGCCAAAAATGTAGCTGCTCCGATGCTACAGTTTCTTTTAAGCCTTTAAATATTTCAGTGGCAATTGTATGATGGCCGTATCTTGCGGCGCTACGCGCAATACGATATTTTGCCCAACCATCCACATTTCTCACCACGTTGTCTACCGCTTCTAAACATTCCGAGTTCCATTCATATCCTCCAGCCACCATTTGGAATAGTAACGTACAAAGCATTACCTTTTTAGGAATTCAGAATTTCATGAAATCTATTTAAAAAAGCTAAATTCTTTCAAATAAAAGAAACAACTCTTATATATTATAACTTTACCTTTGTATGTACGTGAGATGTCTGTTTAAGCTTGATCAAAATGTCTGGTAAAAGCGGAAGCAATGTATTCTCTCCTAAACTACCAATAGCACCTAAGGCTTCGCACAGTGCAACCGTCTGCTTCTCATTCTGACCGTTTTCTGTACTAGCATTGATAAGAGTAGAACCAATAGCATCGACAAACATAGCGCAATGATTGGGCTGCGACTGACATAGTTTTACCGTCGAACGTAGGCACACCTTCAACTGATGCAAATGTTTGTCATCTAAAACTAGTAATACGATCAGAGATTCGAGACAAGAAATCACATCTTGTATACCATAAGCGGGTAATCCTTCTTGATAACTATTAACAAAATAATTCATATTAATTATCTGTCCTATATATATCTAAAAGAAAGATTTTACATACACATACCAATAACAGGCAACTCTAGAAAGTATAGTAATGGCTTTTACTGCAACAAACGGATCAGGTGAATAACATGCATTTAGACACAATTGCAGTAAGGGACTATTTTCTTCCATATTTGCATCACATGTTGCAGCATTTTGGCTAAGCACCTGTATTTTAATAAATATTTCTATGTAAGTGTACATTATAAAAGAAACTTTCACAGCTAAAATTGATTTATCTTGATTTAACTGACCTCAATTACATCTAAAGTACGGATGAGAAGATCTGTATTTCCTGCACCATCTTGCAAAAGTGTCGTGGTACTCTCTAAATTATTAGATCAATTATAAATTATATATTATTCATACAAATATAAAATGATAAATTATATTACAAGTCATATACCAATTAAATTATTAAGAGCACCCTGTGGCCAAAGATGTGCCCCTCTTCTAGCTAAACTATGCAAAAGATGCAAGGCGTGACGTTTAACAGACAATCTTGGATCATCTTGCAAATAGCGTAACAACAATGCAACTTGTTGTGGCACATCTATTAATGTCGCAGAAGCTAGGGTACTTAGTGCAGTTAGAGTGACTCTGACAAATTCTGCTGCTGGATAACTTGCAAGAAGCTCCATACATAATTCATTTACCTTTAATAAAATATTTCTTTTAAAATCTGTATGTAAAATGTATACAGTATTAAGTGTACAAAATATTATGTACCATTGACGCTGTAAAAGTATCATGATGCATGTACTGTAAAATCGGTATAAGTTGCAACTTCATAGAGGCGGGAGTAGCTTGACCTCTGATCATATCAGAAATCTTACTGCACATGGATACAGCAAATAATTTCGACTGTGCTGCAAACATTTGAGCAGCATATATCGCAGCTTCCACTTCAACTGAATCGTGAGAATCTAAAGATCTTCTTATGCTATGATGTACCTTGCATAATAATAATTGATAATTTTATTGTCTTTGTAAAGCTGATTCTTATTTTTTATTAAAGAGCTAGATGTATTATACTTGTTGCCTTTCGGGAATAATGCCAGCTACGCTACCCAATGTACGCAGAGTAAGAGCCCTTGCAACTGGATCGTTTGAATGTATAACGCTATAAATACGTCTTACAAACTCATCTACATTCAATATCTTATCGAGATGCTTTTCACTTTGTTGACACACTCTTAGCACCCACACTCGTAAGAAATTACTTCCAGTGCGAAATACTTCGGCTAATTTCAATAGAGAGGAGTTTATCAATATTGGGAAGGGATATTTCTCAAATAGTCGAGGATAACGTACAATAGCTTCACATTGTTCTCCAGTCTTGGTAGAACGTAAACCTAAAATCACACGCATTTGAAACTAAAAAGAATTTTTATGCAATAAGCAAACTATACACGTCTATACATGTCTGCATTTATAATCATTTACAATCATTTGTTAATATTTTTTTAGACATTTGAGATGTTTATACTGTTTATACATAGGTTAGAAATGTGAATGGTACAAACGAACCTTTGTCAAGTTCTATGAGAGCCGTGTTCGCATCTTGCTCGGGCTCTCCAAGTCCAGTGTCGTTAAACGCATTCATTCTCATTCCAATCATATTTTTTAGTGTAAATTATACGCGAAATATTTAAAAAATCGTACTGTCAAAGAACTTATGTTACGTATAACCTATCTGCTTGAAACATTGATCATTTTTAATACGATAGAAACAAATCTATGCCATCGGTCCTAAATAAGAAAGACTTGTCAGCTGCATAATTATTTAATCAATTATTTATTATATTCGCAACTATTCATTAAAAATTTATCGTTACGTCTCCTCTCAACCGTCTGCTGTCATGACAACTTCACCAGTTTCATCACTCTAGCGTTCTAGCGCGAATTTTCAAACTTACATCTAATTTATTTCTAATAAATCTACAATAATTTCTAATATCTGTTTTCATTTTGTCAGAGAATTTCTTTAATATTTTTTTTTTATTGAATTTTTCAATCATGATTTTTCTTATAATTGTCGTAATGCTAAAAATATTGATTCTTGTAGGTGAACTTCTTATACTTTTCATTCTTTCTCTCTTTTTCTCTCTAACCTGCAATGATACATCCATTTCATTTCAAGTGTAGAAGCTATGACATAGAACATAAAAAAAACATATGATACGCGTACGTCTCGCGAATCATCGATCTGACCCGCCATCTCTCGTTATTTCTTCTTTCCTTATTGTTGGCTAGGGGTTCGAGTCAGTCGGCAAACAGATTCCGGCAAAGAATAACCGGACTGGAGAGACGGAAACGATAATTCGCGGTTTCTCTACGCGATACATTTGTGGAAGGAGAGGAAGGAAAAAAAGAAAGGGATCATCCAAGCTGACAAACTTCTTGCGTAAAAGCGTCTCGTTGACAGCAGGTTCATCCGAGCGCAATGGTGGATTACAGCAAATGGAAGAATATCGAAGTAAGGATAATATCGGTTCCCGGATTTAGCGGAATTTTCTCGAAGAGACTCGAGATTAAATCTCGGCAACCGCACGTAACTTTTGCGCCGGAGATCATTGTGACACGTTACTAAAACGTCAACTGATTAGAGTTTCGATTCGGCTCGACTATCCCGATTTAGAATGCAGTTTATGTATCGCGAATATAGGATCGAGTATTTTCTAGAATATCGCTATAGATCTCTATAACGTCAAATATTGCGAATTATCCGAGTTTCTTAGAAATCAAACTGATCTTTACTTTTAATAAATTTCCTAATTTTAGTATATGAAAGTAAATTAATTTTGTTAATTTTCTTTGCTTCTAAATCAATCAGTTTGATTTCTGAGAGATTTATTTTTTAAACAATCTTTTTTTACAGCAGTAACAATGTTTATGCGTTAAGTTTTATACATTCGAATATTAATAAATTTTATTACTGTTGCTAGATTTCAGATGACGAAGATGATACACATCCAAACATTGACACGCCATCCTTATTTAGATGGCGTCATCAAGCACGACTGGAAAGAATGGAAGAGCGTAAGAAAGAGCAAGAGGAACACATGAGGAAGAAAGCAGAGTATGAGCAGAAATATGTTAAATAATATCTCTATGTGTAAAATTAAGTTTTCTGTTATGACATTTTTATTTTAGAACATTGCAAAAACTCAAGGATACAAAGGAGAAATTGGCCAAATTAGAAAATGGACATAACGATTCCGCTAACTTAACTACATTGAAAAAAGTTCTTCAGGACCTCGAAGAGGAAGAGAAAAAAATCAAAGAAAAGGAGAAGGAAATGGAAAAGAAGGAAAGATTGACACCGTGGAACGTAGATACCATTGGACAGGATGGTTTTACAAAAACTGTGATAAATACGAAGCCTGCCAGAAAGAACGATGATGCAGGTTTGTCCGACGAGGAAAAGGAAAGACAAATGAAGCAATTCGTTAAGGATCATGAGAAGAAACTAAAAGAGTTTGGTATGCTAAGAAAATATGACGATAGCAAGAAATTCTTACAGGATCATCCGTATTTAGTTTGCGAGAATACTGCAAACTATTTGGTCATCTGGTGCATCAACTTGGAAATGGAGGAAGTAAGTTTAACAGGCGACTGTTTTATCGCTAAACTAGAATGCCTCAACAGATAGACTTAATAATTAATATCTATAATCAAATCTGTACTCATTACGTATTTTCAGAAACATAATTTGATGGAGCATGTTGCGCATCAATGCATATGTATGCAATACATACTTGAGTTGTCTAAGCAATTGGATGTTGATCCGCGAGCGTGCGTCGGCTCCTTTTTCAGTCGCATTCAAATCGCCGAAGTGGAATACAAAAACTCCTTTGATGAAGAACTTAGAGCGTTTAAGGACAGAATACGCAAAAGAGCAGCAGAAAAAGTGGCTGATGCGATCAGAGAAGCCGAAGAGGAGGAAAGAAAAGCTCGTTTGGGTCCTGGTGGACTCGATCCGGTCGAAGTGTTTGAAAGTCTTCCAGAGGTAAATGAAAATTTGTCTCGGAATATAAAAACCGACGTTACAAAATTTCTTTTTTCCTTTATATCTCTTTCCTTTTAGGCTTTACAAAAATGTTTCGAGGTGCAAGATATTCCTTTGTTACAAAAAACAATAGCTGCGATGCCGGAGGAAGAAGCGACATATCACATGAAACGTTGCATCGACAGTGGTCTGTGGGTTCCCGACGCGAAAAACAAGGAGGAGAAAGAAAACAAAGAGGAAGAGGAGAAGCAAAACGCCGCGGAAAAGACGCCAGATCCGGAATAATGCATTTAAGTTGCAGCCTATTATCGATACTCGATCAGTATCATTTACATCATTTATTTTTTACATAACGAAACGGGTACATTAACAATAAAACTGTCATCTCTTCGAACTCTGTCAATATGCGATTATTATCTTCGTCAACTTTTTCTTTCGTCGTCATCGTGATATTCGTCATTGCGTTGACACGCTGCTAACTCGAGCTGAATTAGTTCATAAGATTTAGTTGTTTCATAAACTTGGCATACATATGAAATATGTAACGATTATCGGCAAACAAGTAGCACGAGTATTAGTGTTAAAGTGCTATACATATAATCCTCATTTTTGTGTATGATTTGTGTTACTACTAAAGTTGTCTTTCTATATAATGTACATATATATTGTTAACACAATCTATAATTTGATATTTTTCGTCTCCTCCCGTAACACTAGTATTGTATATTAGTTGGAAACAATATCGTTATGTAAATAAAACTATATATCTTCTAAATCGTTTATACCGTTAAAATTACGAGATGTATAATTATGTTTTGAAAAATTGTCTTAATTCTTGACTTTAATTTGCATTTAATTCTGTACACGTATTCAAGTCGTTCGTTTTCTCGAGTTTCCTCAATATTTTACAACGATAGAAGTTCACTCTTCTTTTTTTTCTGTTCTGTGATAAATAAACGAAATAGTCCGTTTATTAAACTATATATCACGTAATTTACACAGCATTCTTTTCCGCCAAACCATCATTAAAATTATTGTGAATAATTTTAATGTTGCTATATATATATATATATTGGAATCTGTTACACACATCTTACTATTGTTTTCTATTATGTTGCTAACCATTGTATATTTCTTTTAGGCCAAACGACACGAAAGGAATTCATCTTTCGTGCGAAGCACGTTTGAAAGAGTTCGCCGTAAAACTCGAATCCAAACGTGGCGCCCATCGAGCTCTCGATCGAGTTGCGACAGCGTACATATACCGGAAGCTCGGGCATCTCCTCCTTTTCCGGCGCGGCGTTGTCACGGACGTGTAGGTAATATTTTTCCTCTTTCATTCTCACCACGATACGACAGTCACATCGACTGCGAGACGGCTGCGCTGGCTTTCCATCGGGACGGGCGTGGCGCGCCGCTCAGTCGGCGTCGTTTTCGCGACGTCGCGATACGCGATGCCTCGAAAATCCCTCCGAAGCTGTGGCGCCCGTCCGTCCGTCTGTTCTCAATTGCGGCCGCAATTGCTCCTGCTCGATACGTTCGATGGAAAGCCAGCCCGTCGTGCTCCGCTCTCCGATCATTCTCGCTTGCGCGCTTTGCATGGCGACGTCGACCAGCTTGACGCTCTAGAGCCGATTCCATTCCGATCTATCCGACCGACGATCAGTGTGGATTCCTTGCTTTTCACGAGAAATGTGTGCCAGAGTTAAGCGCGAGTTCCTGAGCCCTCGAAAAATTCCTTGTTTCACGTTGTATGGTATGTATGATATCAACATTGTAACGCAAACCGCGCGAGCAAACCCCGTTCTTTCGTCTCTCTCTGCGTCGATCTCGAAGGTTCCGTGGATGTGGCCCACCGTGATTTGGCTAACTAGATTTTCTCGCTACCGACATTGGCGCTTATTACGCGATTTTCCCCTCTTCAAAATATCGGATTTTTCTCGTTTTTACGGATAAAAACATCTATGATTTATAAAATTCTCTTCTGCGTATTTAACGAAACCAGTTTTCGCCATGATGCCTTTCGAGGCGTTACGTAATTTTTTCCTTTGTTCAAAGCGAACTTTTCGACCGTTGAAACCGCTTTCGAAATCATTGCCGTTTAGAAAGTACGAGAACGTAGCATTTTTATGGGTTGTCGTCCGCGCCATTTTCTGCAGCTATTGGTTATCGCATAAAGTAGATTTCGACAAGTTAATCGGAAAAAGCAACGCGACGCCACGCATTCTGGGTAAAATCGTTATCGCTGCTCAAAATGGCCGTGCAACGAGCGACGTTCGATTTCCGTTTTGCTACACGCGTCCGACGTCCGCGTCGTTCGACTCGGCGCGAAATGATCGAATCCGTTCGGATTCGCGCGAGAAAAATCGCGCGACGAATTTTGGCGGACCTAGATTCGCTTTTTATCACATCATTTTATATCGCGTAAATTTTTCACGCGAGACGCGTGAAAAATTTACGTTTCATGTAACAGACGCTTTTCCGGTGCGCGTGTGCGCACAACGGTACACAGCTTCAGTCGTGCGATGCGCGCGTCCTCTCGTCTCCCTTCTCCCTTCGGCTCTCGTCCAATCCGCTGCCTCGTCTCGAAGGCTTTCGCGCCTTGGCAGCGCGAGATTGGTGGAGAAAACGGGTGAGGGCGAAGGGCGACGAGATGGCGCGCGCGTTGCATGACGGGAGAAGTGCGAGTGAGGGAGGAGAAGAAGTAAGTCTGGTTCACAAAATGGCGGTCTACCTCTCGAGTCCGTGACCATATAGCACGATACTCTGATAGTTTCTCACGATGTCGGGACCTGCGGCGCCAAACGCGGCCTGATATCACGGACACGTGTACGCGTGACAGTGCTGCAATTGGGGATAGGAACGATTTCGTGCGACGCGCGTTTGTGATAACGTCGATAGGTCGTCGGTGCGACGCGTAGACGGAGCCATGCAGGTGAGTGCCTATCTCCGGACCCCTGGAATCCGGGCGCGATTTCGCCCCCGTACGCGAATCCTCGCGACAATTTCCATCGTGGACGATTCGCGGATGCTTTCGACGTGATTTTATGCGTGCGTGCGAGTCGCTCGTCGCGGCTACGGTTGTTTGGAATAGGGGAAAATCGCGTAGCCACATGCCTTTCCGCGTATCGATGCTCGACGAGAACCTCGTGAAAACGCGAAAAAACCTTCGATGCCTATCCGCGAGAGATTCCTGCGCATAGGGCGGGGTCCCTCGAACCGTCCCGGTTCGGGAACTCGTGCCATCCTCGTCACAATTTTTCGCAACTTTATATACTTTCCCAGCCTCTCAATAACCTATAAGGTTTGTTTACATCGCATCAACTTGACATTTTTCACAGAAAACATCGTTGTACCATCCTGATTTTTGTCGTAAACGATTCCTCACACTTTCCTTCAGCCTGGCGTCATACTTATTTGCAAATCGAAAATGTACCCATTTTTGCAAATTGAGCTCGAATATTGTCGCGCACAGTCCTGCCTGATGACCAGGAATGTGTGACATAATTCTCACGATCGGTATCTGTGATTTTGACGCTTTTCCATCGGGATAAAGCGAGAAATATTTTGTATTTTCAACCTCTAAAAGTTCTTTGCAAAAATTTTTATAAGAAATCCATAATTTTGACACATGATGAACATAATTGGGTCTATCAAAGAGTTGTATAACATTTCTCTATACTGTAAAACTCTATTAATGTCATTTGCAATCTTATTAAACACAGATTTCTTTTGCATTTTTTGCAAGAGAATAAGAATCACAACTACAGAGTATATTTTGAGTAAAATTGTATCCCATTATGATAGTTTTTATTTAATTTGATAATAAATTTATCTTGATACATCATGAGAATGATATTAAAAACAATTACATATTTAATAATCATCAGTTTGTTGGAAAATATTTATAACTTTTGAAATAGTAATGGGGTTATTTAAAATATATTAGGCAAATTTATATGAAAATTTAAAGTGATATAAATTTTTGGATATTTTACCATTATATGAACTATTATATGTAGAATACTTAAATAGATATAAATTTTAGCAATAGGATATATAAATCTCTATAAATAACTTTATACAAATTTAATGATTTCTTCCATGTTCATGCACGTTACTGGTCACACATTATTTTTCTTAATCAGCAACATTCGACACCTTTAAATTATCATAATGCATTAATAAGACTGGACATTGCTCCATTGAATAAATCAAGACTAATTTATTTCTTTAACAATATTTGAATTCAAATTCTTCTGTCAAGTCATATAATCTTTCTTTATAATGTACAGACATTGTTATAAATAATATATATAATGAATAAAAAGATTCATTTTAGGTTTATAATTTTTTAACATTGGTCTATAATGTTAGCAGTGTTACAGTCCGCAGTATAGGTTATTTTAATATTTAATTGTATATCATGGTATGTATAATACCTTAGATAAAAATATAGCATGTATCACTAACATTTGTTGCAGAAAGAGAGCGAGGAACCTAGGATTAAGTAGATATGCAAACAAAAATCTGTACTGATTGCAAGACAGAATTTTACTTCGAGTATTTTTTTTTTCATTATACTTGTGACGAGAATCTTAATTTTGATTATTATATTCATTGATTTGCAGATTTATATAAAATATATAATACAAGTTAATTATGTATAACATCTAATAGCATATTCAATTTGTTATATATATAAATTAAAAAATATAATAAACTATATCATTAGATGCACATTATTAGATTTTGTATGCACTTACATATCTTAATTAAGCACTAACATATGAGATATGTAATTGTTGAAATATTTAATAAACATATGACATGTTTGATTGATCTCTGTTATTCAGTGCCCAAACCTTTGTTGAGTATTTCCAAACAGATTCCTCTTATGCGAATAACATTGTAAGCGACTGTATGCGATAGGCTGATTCAAACATGCCGATTTGGAAGAGAATCCCGTCTTGCAGATATTCGAGCATGGTCGAACAAGAGATTTTGTTGCTGGACAAAGAATTCTTGTGGGATTTAATATAAGGAGTATTAAACGATATTTTCTTTTTTAATCTTTATTGTCTTTTCTTTAGGCAAAAACAAGTCTTACAAGTAAGACGACAGCAATAATTTAATAAAATTTCTTAGATTAATGTTTTCCTCTTTTAAGAAGACAAAATGGCGGACGTCGACCACAAAATGGAGGACAAATTCGTGCTGACGATATTTCTGTATGCAGTCTGATTGAAGGAAAGAAAAAAGATGCGTAAAAAAGTTTCATCGCTTCCTTCGAATGCGAATTACCTTGCCGCTCGTTATCATAATTGTATCATTCATCTAGAATAAAAGAAAAACTACTTAATGAGAATAATAATGCTAGGGCGTTTCTGCGATAAGCGTTAATCGGGAACGAAAACGAACTATTCCAAACAACACAAGCGACGAGCGATATTTTGTGTAGAAATTCGAAGATCGAAATTACATATTGTCGATACGATTGACTTTCAGAAAACATTAGAATCCGAATCCGGTAAGGAGTCCGGATCCGATTCTGAAAATGAGAGCAAAAGCGATAGCTCTTCTTCCGGCAGTAACAGCGGTTCAGGATCTGGATCTGAAAGGTGGGTATGGAGATGGATTTGGCCCACTCCCTGAAAATCGTGAGATCTGATACACAAACTTGCATCAGTGAGATTTTATTTTTCTCGCACAAGAAAAGAATATTCAATGAATTCCAGAATTTCTTATTTTGAGACATTAAATTTTATTTTTGATGTTTTTGAGACAAATGTCCGTCTTTTATAGAATGTCGTTGCAGCGTGTGATACATGTTATTGATAATACGAGATTAATTGATCTGAATACAAGTGTATATCGGGCTCTCTGATGTGTAAGGGTTTATCACAATCGGTACCACTCATAAATGGGCTACTTGTGTATTGCTACAGCTTCATATAGCACTAACAATGTTTTAACAATTTTGCTAACTTGTACCCTACTTTGGATTTTTGTGAGCACTTTTTCTTATTCATTACGTTTATGTTAAAACGTTTGCTTCCTTGTATTCAAAAATTAGTGCAGTGCTAGATAAGCTGTAATATTAGTTTGTAGCGTTAGTCAATATACTTTCGAGTAATCAATGTATCAGATACAAATCCAGATGCAGAATTATAAAATAGAACGTTCACATTTTCAACATCTTGAAGTATATGATAAATTTTGAAAAATTTGATACAGTTTTAACATGTATGATGCATAGTTCATTTTTATATTTGTTTTATATTTATTAGTATTACATGAACACATTTTTTAATCTAATTAGTGTAATTAAAATTCTATGTTTGTACATGAACATATTATATATGATTATTGCATAATTTTTTTGTGGTGAATTGTTCTCATGACTACGTTATCGTTAAATATTCTGAAAGTATGTATTTCGAGATGCTGTGTCCATGTATATCATCTATATACAATTAGTGAAATGAAATATTGCCTGGCTGCTTAACGCAGCGACTCTAGCTCCTCGAGCGGTTCCGGTTCTGGATCGGCTTCTGACTCTGAAAAGTCGGAGAAGTCGGATGCACCTGCACAAAGCGATAGCTTCCAAAGCAAAGGCTCGAATCACAGCACCGAAGCAAAGCTTAAAGTTAAACATGAGTCTAGTCGCGAGTGGGACGAGAATCCTGACATATACGGCATCAGAAGGTCCGGGCGTTCCAGGAAGGAACCCGACAGGCTCGCGACGAATCGCGAGAGCGACAGTGATAGTCGCAAGAAATTTAAGAAGAAAGGGTAAGTGCGACAAATCGTCGGGGGAGAGGAGGAGGAGGACACGTCGGCAGTAACGATCGGTGTGTAACTCAGCTGAATGAGTTACCACAATCACGAGATTGCAAGATTACATATTTGTACGGAAAAACTGCAATGCGCTAGTTCGGAGATAAAATAAACTCGTAATTGTCGATAACCGATATAGAATAGTCTTGTATACAGTTAGTAATGTATATCATGAACTTTGATCTAATCGTTCGTATTACAAAAGATATTTTGCAACAATATGTCACTTCTATATGGCAAAATTGTAGCTGCTGCGTTAGCCTTTTGATATGAATACTTTATGTATATTTCATAGAGCACGAATCGGTAGATTTTTATATTCTTGCTAATTTCCAGTTGCATTATATTAGTATATTTAACACATAAATTTATAGATAATACGTGTGTACGATATCTTATCAATGTTGGTCGTTATATAACGTCGCGTAATTTTAACGTAGTTATGATCTAATGACATATGTCAAATATGTAAGTAATTGAATTTATTGCGACGTTTAGGATGTTTTTTTTTTTTAACACCAATAAAAATGACTTGTTTCCACATGTAATAAATATATATCTCGCGATAAATATATATCCACATACAAGGTATGCTATATGTATGCATACATATATTTTTGATCGCATAAATATTTATAAGTGTTTACGTTTTTATATCTGTTTGCACTAATCGGATTTCACTTTGGTTTTGCACATAACTGCTTATACTTTCCAGTTTATATCACAATGCGTTTTTACACATTTCGTGTTATATATTTTGAATTTATTAAAAACTTAACAGACACAAATTTTTTATGTGCTGTGGAGCATATGAATTGTTATGCGATTTTCCTATAAACTATCATACAACTTTATATCTCATAAAAATTTTAATTTTTATAAATGATAGATTATAAGATAACAGTTATGTTAAGAGAAAGTAATGTCTCTGACTTTATTTTGTATTTAATTTTTTTGCGATTGTCACATTTTTAGAAATTGATTTTATGATATTATCTTCTCTGCATGCGTTTCAAATATATTGTTAACACACTAAAAGTTACAAAAAAATATACAAAAAATATATAAAAGATTTTTTTGAAATATTGAAAGTAAATTAACATATTAAATTAAATGAAATTCATAATATGGCAATTATTAAACGCGATTATCTGTTAAGTAACATGTTCACAGTCACATATGTATAACTTATTGTTTTAGTTCACACAATTCGTGGAACTCGGAGAGTTCAGATTCAGAATCTGATGAAACTGAGAATCGTAGACCCCCACCTAGTAAATCCTTGAATAGGCGCGCTGCACAAAAAGCAAAAGAGAAAGCCAGAGTGCGAAAGAAACATATCTCTGAATCTTCTGACAATTCTTCCTTCGACAGTGATGATAATAGAAGGTATATATCGAGAAAAATACTAAAAAAAGAGAAAGGTACATAAAGCTCGAATAATTGCATATTAAACTTAATTATTAGGCAAGTTAGTAGACGTACAGGCACGGCAGTTAGTTATAAAGAGGAAAGTGAAGAAGGTACCGATAGCGAGGATTTGGTTGAAGTTGATGAATCGAACACTGCATCAACAGAGCCTGATAATGCGGAAACTATTGAACAAATTTTGGGACAAAGGATGGGCAAGAAAGGAGGTTGGTTTATTTTATGTATTTATTTAATACTTCAATTAACGATGTGATACTGTTAATTCGAAATATTAAAATATTTCTATTATATAATTACATACACAGTTACCGGCAACGTGACGACAATCTATGCTGTCGAAGAAAATGGTGATCCCAATCCAAAGGATTTAAGTGACATGGAAACTGAAGTACAATACTTGATCAAATGGAAAGGCTGGTCTCACATACATAATACATGGGAATCAGAGGAATCTTTAAAAGCACAAAAAGTATAACATTTATTAATATATTTTCTAGTTTTTGTTAGCTCTTAACTGTGATTCTCAGAAAATATTCATAATTTTATATTTGTTAAGGTAAAGGGATTGAAGAAGTTGGACAATTTTATCAAACGTGAACGTAGAATTGGGCAGATGAGAGAGTATGCTGAGCCAGAAGAATTAGACTATTTAGAATGTCAATTGGAACTTAAACAAGATCTCCTGAAAAGTTACAACAATGTTGAGAGAATTATTGGTATAAAGATCTCTTTATTTTGAAAATATTTTAAATAATATTCAACTCTCTTCTCTATTAAATAAATTCTTCTTTATAAATATAAATTATTATGACGATAAATTATCGTATAATTATTGTATACTTCCTTTATCAGCTGATTATAAGAAACCCGACTCGGAACATCCCGATTATTTCTGTAAATGGGAAAATTTGTCATATGCCGAGGCCACATGGGAAGATGGAACTTTGATAGTGAAAAAATGGCCAGAAAAGATAAAAGAATTTCGTGACAGAGAGGATTCTAAAAGAACACCGAGTAAACATTGCAAAGTCCTCAAAACGAGACCTAAGTTTTATAAATTGAATAAACAACCTGCTTACATGGGCAAAGAAAAAGATTTAGTTTTGAGAGATTATCAAATGGATGGACTTAATTGGATGATACATTCTTGGTGCCAGGAAAATAGGTACGCAGATTTTCTAATAAGTAACGTTTGAAATTATTAATTTAATCTTAATTAATTATATTTACTTTTTTCTCCAGTGTTATATTAGCCGATGAAATGGGTCTCGGCAAAACAATCCAAACGATATGCTTCCTTTACTATTTATTTCACGCGCACCAACTTTACGGGCCATTTTTACTAGTAGTTCCTCTGTCAACAATGACTTCCTGGCAAAGAGAAATGTCTCAATGGGCACCTGACCTCAATTTTGTCACTTACTTGGGTGATGTCAATTCTCGTAATGTCGTAAGTATTATTTTTCATTTTCTGTTTTACACTATTTGACGTTCTAAAATTCTTCAAATAAATCTTAAATCACATAAATTCTTTTCAGATTAGAGAATACGAATGGTGTTATCGAGGTTCTAAGAGACTAAAGTTCAACGTCATTCTTACGACATATGAGATAGTACTTAAAGACAAAGCATTTTTGGGTGCCTTAAATTGGGCGGTATTGCTAGTGGACGAAGCTCATCGATTGAAGAATGATGATTCCCTATTATACAAAGCACTTAGCGAGTTTCATACCAATCATCGTTTATTGATTACTGGTACTCCGTTACAGAATAGTTTGAAGGAGTTGTGGGCCTTATTACATTTTATTATGCCTACAAAGTTAGTATCTTCCTATCTTTTTAAATTTCTTTAAATATATATAGCATATATTTAAATATGTAATTATGAAAATGAAAATATGTAATTATATATATGCTTGCAAATTTGCTTTGTTTTATTTTTTGTATTTATATTTGTTTATATTGTTTGAATGTAGGTTTATCTCTTGGGAAGAATTTGAAAAGCAACATGATAATGCAGCACAGAAAGGATATTCCTTGTTGCACGAGCAATTAGAGCCATTTATTCTGCGCCGAGTTAAAAAAGATGTCGAAAAATCTTTGCCTGCTAAAGTCGAGCAAATTTTACGAGTAGAAATGACGTCCTTGCAGAAACAATATTATAAATGGATATTAACCAAAAATTATGAAGCATTACGAAAAGGCGTGAAGGGATCTACTACGACATTTTTGAACATTGTTATCGAATTGAAAAAGTGTTGCAATCACGCTTTTCTCACGAAACCGATTGAAGCCGAAAAGGAAAAAACTAACGAAGATTACTTGCAGCAATTGATTCGTGGATCTGGCAAATTAGTGCTTCTGGATAAATTATTAGTGAGATTGCGGGACACAGGACACAGAGTACTGATATTCAGTCAAATGGTTAAAATGTTGGATATTCTTGGTGAATATCTGCAAAGAAGGCATTTCCCATTTCAAAGATTAGACGGAAGTATAAAAGGAGAACTACGCAAACAAGCATTGGATCATTTCAACGCCGAAGGATCGCAAGACTTTTGTTTTCTATTATCGACGCGAGCAGGTGGTCTTGGCATTAATCTTGCCACCGCAGACACTGTGATAATTTTCGATTCTGACTGGAATCCGCAAAATGATTTGCAAGCCCAAGCTAGAGCGCACCGTATAGGACAAAAGAATAAGGTACGTTAGCGATTGTTCCAAGTCGATGCTCACTTGTATGAATTTTTAAACAACTTCATTCTTGTAATCAAATTTATATTGTATATAGGTAAATATCTATCGATTGGTTACCAAAAAGTCGGTCGAGGAAGAAATCGTTGAGCGTGCGAAGCAAAAAATGGTCTTGGATCATTTAGTAATACAGCGAATGGATACAACTGGAAGGACAGTATTAGATAAAAAGAATACAGGGACCAATAGTAATCCGTTTAACAAAGAAGATTTGACTGCTATTTTAAAATTTGGTGCCGAGGATCTGTTCAAAGACGAAGAAGACGGAGATGAAGAACCAGCTGTGAGTTTATTGGCATCTTACATTTTTTTAAGAATAGTTTAGTGCAAAATAATTAAATTAAAAATATAAGATCTTGTTAATATTTATAATGTATTAACTTTGATCACATCTATTCAGATATAACATTAGTTTATACTTATATAAGTTTTATTTTGATAATATTTTTTTCTATAATAAATATTTAAATATTAATAATGTTATATTTCTATAATATTAGTGTGATGTCGACGAAATATTAAGAAGAGCTGAAACCAGAGATGAAGGACCAACAACGGTTGGCGATGAATTATTGTCTGCTTTCAAAGTCGCTAGTTTTAAAACAGCATTTGAAGAGGATTTGGAACCTATTAATCAGCCAAATGATAATGATGATGAAAGTAAAGATTGGGTAAATATTTTCTTTTCTTTCTTAATTTATTTTTGAATCACTATCTTAAATATCTGAATATAAATGTTATTATTATATGAAGTTGTTGTTTATTTAATATTTTTGTATGCACTTTAGGCTGAAATCATTCCGGAAAATTTTCGAAGGAAAGTAGAAGAGGAGGAAAAGTCGAAAGAAATGGAGGATCTCTATCTACCACCGAGAAGTCGGAAAACTCTTCAGCAACTCAATCAAAGTGAAGGTATTTTTAGAAGTTCTTGTATTTAAATGTAAAAAATATATAAGCAAATGCATAAATGTTACTTTGTATTTCTTTTTAGGAAAAGGCAAAAAACGGAAGAAAATGCAAGATGATAGTGAGGATGAAGAGGAGGAATCGGGTAGTGAAATGGAAGGGAGCGACGATGACAGACCCAAAAAGAGAGGTAGACCAAGAGTTACACCACGCGAGAATACCAAAAGCTTCACTGATATCGAAGTACGTAATAAGTCTCATTTTATAAGACATTATTTAATTTTCTGTACATCTTTAATACAATGATAATGTTCTCTTTATAGATACGAAGATTCATCAAAAGTTATAAAAAGTTCCCGGCACCTTTGAAACGATTAGAAAATATCGCAGCTGATGCTGATTTACAAGAAAAACCAATGTCGGAATTGCGTTTCTTAGGCGAGCAATTGATGTCTAGATGTGATGCATGCTTAATAGAATTTGAGAATGCCGCAAAAGAGAATAAGGGTGAGGAAGAAGGCAAGGGACCGGGACGTAAAAGAGGACGGGGACCTACTTTTAAGATAGGTTGTGTAACGGTGAACGCAAAGTCTTTCTCAGCAGCAGTTAAAGAGCTCGAGCCTCTGGACCAAGCTTTGCCATCTGATCCCGAGCAACGTGCTAATTGGCATCTCGACATTAAGTGAGTTTAATTATATAATTAAAATTTTTAATTAGTTAATCTTAAATAACATTAATTTTTTATGTTGCCAATTTGTTTAATTAAAATAGCAAACAGAATGACTGATTCAAATTAATTATTTATTTAAAATTAAGTATGGAAGACATTACATTTTCATTGCAGATTGAAACCAGCAAATTTCGAATGCGAATGGACTTCCGAGGATGATGCTAGATTATTAAGGGGTATATATCAACATGGTATGGGTTCATGGGAGGCGATAAAAACAGATGCTAGTTTGGAACTCGGGGATAAGATCTTTCCTAATGGCAATAAAGTACAACTCAAACGCGTGAACGCACGTGCAGAGTATCTCTTGAAGATTTTGAAGAAGCAAATTGATCTTAAGTTAGGAGTGGTAAGGTCATTTGACATATGACATGTCAATGGGCATGTCGTTATTGATTTCTTTTACTTCTACAGGATTATGTCTTTCTTCTTCAATTAGAAACTGAATACAAGGTAATATCCTGACTATTCCTATCCTTTCATCCTTTCTTATACCTTGACAGGCAATCGTAGTATCCGAAAGAGTTGTGAAGCTGTGAATTGTGATATTAATATGTTTAACATATAAATTATATATATATTTTTTAAATTTGTATCTATAATTGCTCAATTATTTCAGACGCGAATGAGGAAGCCAAGGAAGCCCAAGGAGACAAAAACAGCAATTACCAAAGAGATTATAGAAGATAACGATAGCTCCGGTGATGAAAATAAGAAATCAAAATCCAGAACTGACAAAGTAAATTTTAAAAACTAACTTGAGACTAACTTTATATTTTACGAATTTATATGAAAAGTGCGTACATCGATATGTATATTTTATAATTATAGTCTGCGGTTAAAAAAGAAGAAGATAATATTGCAAAGAAAGAAGGAAACAAGGAAGAAGTTGGTGATCTACCTGATGAAAAGAAAAAAGACAAAAAGACTAAGAAGGAGAAAAAAGATAATAAGAAGACAAGAAAGAATAAGCAAGCTGCAGGTCCCATGCATTTTACTGCGAATAACGAACCGAGAGCTGTTGACGTAATCGGTGAATTAGACCCACCAGTATTTGATGAGGTTAATATTATTCTTTTAATAAATTTGTATATTTTTCTTATATGACAATTAAACAACTTTCATAACAATTAATATATATATATGATATAAAATAAACAAATAAAAATTAAGGGAAAAACTATTAATATGCTTACTATTTTATCGTGCAGTGCAAAGAGAAGATGAGGCCAGTAAAGAAAGCGTTAAAAGCCTTAGACAAACCAGATATGACTCTGAGCGAAGACGAGCGAGTCGCTCGTACACGTCGATATCTTTTCCAAATTGGAAACCATATCAATACATGTCTGGCAGAATATAAAACCCCCGAACAAATCAGTGAATGGAAAAGCAATCTTTGGTATTTCACTTCCAAATTTACAAATTTCAAAGCGAAAAAGCTTTACAGATTGTATAAGAGCCTAGTGAAACAGATCAGTGACAACAACGATGGTGCTACATCCAGTCCTGATAAAAAAGAAGATGCTTCTACCACTGGGAAGGTATTGCACATTTAATTTAGCAAATAGAAAATAAAAACAGATAAGAAATTGTAACCATTTTCTATTTTATTTAACAGAAACACAATGAAAGGGCATCTCACGAGAAACATTTCGACAAACAACAACAGGCGGACAGCAGTAATAAGGATAGCAGAATAATGAAACGTAAAGTTGATGATATTGAGGAAAATTCAAATAGTAGTACACAAAGTAAGAAACACCTCTCGACTATTTCCGCTGTTAGCAGCAATATCAGTAGCACATCCGCGGTTACTATCGGTGCTATTACGATTACGCCTATAACATCAACACCAAATTCCACATCGAGTACCACTAATAGTGCAGACACATTGCGACATAAAGAACAAAAAGAGTCAAAGCATAAAGATATGAAAAGGGATAGAGATCGTGACAGAGATAGAGATAGGGGGCATGATAGAAGTGATAGATTAAATATAGGCAAGGACGACAGAATTAGAAGAGACGGTGGATATAATATGGGACATTATAGCGGTAGGGAAGATGATCATTGGTTACCTAGAGATGGAAGAGATATGAGAGACGGCAGGTACGGGTAAGCTTATTTTCTACTACATGTATATTTCAATGTTTAAAATTTTTTCTTTATTTTTTATATCTCTGTATTTAGTTTAATTTTATTTCATCTAATGTACAATTATTTAGATCATTAAATGAATAAAGATCTTTGCTCTATCGTTATTTATGTAATCACTTTTTTATTACTTCTTAATGTTGCACTTTCTTTTTTTTTAACAGATTCGGAGACCATAAACGCGATCGCTTCGAAACTTATGGCCGAATGTCTAGTGGTTATCACAGAGACAGAGATAGAGATCGAGATCGTGGTATGCACATGAACGACAAAAGAAAGTGAGTAATAGCAATCTCATTTCAAACTGATCTATGAATTTTGTTTCAATGAATATGATTTTTCAGTGATTATTATCGATACTCGGGACCACCGAGTTATGGATATGGACCAGGTGGCTATGGTGGTAGCAGTGGTGGTTATCCGCCTTCGGATATCGCATCGAGTCATTTCAGAAGTCGTGGTTACGCAGGAGATGGCTACTCCAACGATTGGCGGCCGAACAAGGATTATAGGCGAGATTATGATAGAAGACCACCACCGCCAAACGCCAACTCCTAGTGCTTCTTTCTTCCTCGGTTGTGACACGGTATCGAAACCGTTTTGTGTATAATTTTGCTGCGAGTGAGAGCGTTTGCGACACACTGGCTTTCTCACATCTTTATGTGAGAGAAGTACTGAATGCACGGTGCACGACATTTCTGTGAGCATGCACCATACTTGTATCTATATGTATAAAAGAATTATTCCGATGTTTATATTATATGCGGATAATAATGATGTCGAAGATATATGTAGAATGTGCATGATACTCCCTATTAGAACTTCTACAGGTATGTAGATTATAGAAAGGGAAGAAAAAACGAGGAAAGAATTATATCTTCAGTACAGAAGAGAAGAAAAATTTTTATATATTGGAACGAATATCGGAATCCGTTGAGGAATGTTGAGAAATACGAACGAATAAACTGTGTGTATTCACTTCTTTTTAAGTATGTACTAATGGGGATTGTAACCGGTATAATTTCCTGGAATTTTCATTGCCACGTTAAAATTATTTTATTTAAAATACATTTTCCTACAATACGGTATCTACAATACGATAAATGGAAATTACCCAAATTATACTGGAATACAATTCTAAAAAATTGAACGATTGTACCTTTTACAATTTTTTTTATTAATAAATTAATTCTTTCTCGCATATCGGAGTTCGATTTTATCATAGTGCAATTGTGAGAAAAATTAACGGCGATTATTGGAATCATGAATGTACATATTTTCTACTATATGTCATACATAGTCTGGGTGTGGTCCAGTTTCCGCTTTTGTTAGTATTGTCAACGCGTTTGTACAAATTAATGGGTGTTTTCAAAGATCTTAACACTCTAGAGCATCGCGCGTTCTAGAATACTTTGTAAAATGCTAAATGGATCCACTCTAAACTGCTCCCAAGCATTAATAGCGTCAACTGTATTGTCCATCTTTCATTATGTAAAATAAGTAAACTGCTTCCGCGCTACGCGCATATATTTTGCATTTTCGATACTAATTATATATGTATATTCATTTTAAAAAGCAAATAGCTCACGCACATAATCGCCTCAAATGATACCTGATTTCTCATCTGAGAATCTGAGATGAGAGAAATATATTAGCCGGCTCTACGCTAACACAATCCAATTTGATGGCGTTATAGTAGATTTAAACGGATGTGATGTTGCGTTGTAGCATGTTTGTGAGATTGTACAAATTTAATCAACCAACATAAATTTTCTTTATAAAAAAAAAAATTAAGATACTAAAGGAACATTATGCTTCACAGAAGATGGGGATTGTACGAGATTCGATCCAGTTATGCACATTGAAATCATATAATCGATCTATTGCACTTGCTAGCAAAATACCGATCGACAATGGATCGTTTATTCAGCAACCACCAAATGTAATCTGTTACGCAAATCAAAATACAGTTTGGATCGCACCTTCTTTTTGATAGTCTTCTGACGCGTTTGTGATTTGAAAGAGAATAGAAATAAGTAAAAGTACTATTTTTGCGTTTCATTATTTTATGGTACCATAGTTTTGTATTCTGACATACAAAACCAATGTGACATATTTGTAAATATTAGCGTAAGATAGTTATATATACTCCGTTCGTATCGAACTGTTGAATCACTTAATACAGCATTACGCTTTCCTTTTTTAATATAGAGTATGAGGAGGCATTTGCTACCTCAATCTCGTTTCAGTCAAAAGGAAAAAGAAAAAGAAAATAGAAAAGGAACATTGTTGTAAGGATTTTATATTATCTATGATCAAGAGCATCCCTCGTAGAATATTAATATTTTTCAAATGAAAGAATTTCAAATTTAGAGATTGACTATAAAGATGATTAATGTTTGCTTTAATTAATATAATGAACAGCACATTTCTTTTTCTTTTTTTAAGGAAGGGCTTCTCATAAAGTTTTATATTCATAGAAAACGAAGAAACAAGATGAAAGTCTCTCCTTGACTTGTAGAACGTACATTATCTTGTATGATTCGAGACTATGGATTCTGTATGCTGAATACATTATGTCTTGATGTATATAAAATAAATTATTTTGTAGGTTACTTTATGTGCCCGCGTGAAACCAATTTTACAATTTTCATGTGCATTTGTGTAAATAGTAGCATGTATTAAGGAAGCGAGACAACATATTCGCAACGATACGGATTCATGTTAAGAAACGAATGTAGTTCATATTTTCTTGTGTTCGGAGGCAGGATTAATCGTGTGGTAACAAGAATCTGCTCGCTAGAGATTTTTTTCATTTACGAAATGACATTTCAGATGCAGCGAAAGCTATTTAATTTATTACGAGCATGTGACTGCGAAGTGTACAACAATGCACGAAGTAAGGGAGTAACAAGGATATAAGTTGTAAATATACCGATTTGGGGTATGAAATACAGTGGCATAATGGGATAGAGTAACATCGTGCGTATATTAAATATGTAAAGCGATCATAACAACGTATTTTATCTATCTTTATTGTAGATTACTCTGCGTTTCTGAAAATATATCTGCAGAAAAGTTTTTCATGGTAGTGGTAAGCGTTATTTATGTCTGAAACATAATACCAAAAATATTTTTTAAATGATAATTTTCGATCTGCTACACATGCATATATACATTTTAATCAATATATTTAATCAATAAATCTAACGTCTTTTTATTGTTTTGTATTTTTCGTGTTCGTGCAAAAATAAAACTTTTTAACGCGAAAGAAGATTGTAAAAATTGATATAAAATATTTGTGGATTATATCTGTCAAGAGCACTGTCGATCCAAATGCAAATACTAAAAACAATAGCAACAATAACGATCATAATAATCTGCAAATAATGACACAAATGACAAATATATAGATTGAAATACAAAATGTGATAAAAGTATATATTTTGATCGTTTATAATTTATAATTATTAATTTAATGATTTCGTAATTATAAGTTATATTACATATGCATATTAATAACAAATGCATATTGGCAATATAATTTTTATAATATTTATAAAATGAGTCAAACTATAAAAATTATTTTACTTTTTAAAAGTAGTTTTATTATTTAACTTTTAACACATTGTTATTTAGCATTCGATTAATTTTATAATGTGGACGTAAATGAATCATTTGTAATAAATATATTAATAAATAATCTTGTTGCAATCGGATATCACAATAAATCTAATTATTAAACAATATTTTAGTACTTTGAAACCATTATGAAATTCATACGCATCTTAAAAAATATTGATATTAAACGCAACATTTCACGAGTAAATGCAATGTAGTAAATTGCGAAAATTAGAATATTGTAACATCTTAAATCTACTTTATGAAAAATAAAAGGAGCATTATCGAATACCTTCGACCGTTTTCAAAAACTTGTTTGGATTACACATGAGATTATGAGATTTCGACAGCAACTGAAACTTTACATTGTCACTTTAATTGCGATAATTACGTTAGAAAGTCTTATAATAACATAAGAAAAACAATAGTAAATCAAATAGCAAATCTATTTCTCAATAGTTGGTGAGTATACCTGCGCAACATTTCTTCTGGGACTGGGATTTATATTAATCCTTCCCCCACACTTCATCTCCGTAACATAAACCTCACTAGGGATTCTCTGGAGCTTCTCCCAGCTTCTTTTAAAAATTTCTAGAAATTACTCTATTCATTTTTTTCGTCTTGAAAAAAATCATGGATACTCTTCAAAGTATGTCGAATCAATAATCTTATTTTTCGAAGTCGAGTTTTTTATTATAATATGTAAAAAAAAATCGTAAATTAAGAGATTTTTCTTACTTAAAAGTGCGCTCAAATTTTTGCTGGGGTCTCATGGACCCTAAGTGAGGTTAAAAACATTTTTGTCAAGTTGAATACAAATTATAAAAAAATATAACAATTATTTTAACACTATTTATGATTACGTTTTTATACATTTTTTTTATGGCTTTTGAATAAAGCTTATGCTCTATACGTTCATGATATTTTAAGAGAAAATCATTTATATTGTATTAAAATATATAAATGTGTTTACATGATAGATAGTTCATAATAAGATTGAACATGGTAGTTTTATAATAAAGAAAAGCATTACGCTATGTATTTTATAATATTAAATTAATCGAAAATTATATTTAAAATTGCATGCTTATTTATCTTTGAACAAATACAAATACAATAAAATAATCCTTACATTATATTTATGATAAAATTATTATTCTTATTTTGTTCTTTATTTATATTTATTTTATATTTCTTGTTTAATCTAAAACTATCGACATATATAAAATAAATTCTTTTGTAAATTATCTTACGTGCTTGCGTGAAGCTGATTTTACAATTTTTAATGACATACAGTTTTTCAAAATACCTTAGGAACCGTGAAAAGGACTAAACTTGAGTACCAATTATAACATTGGCGCGCTCGTTTATATACGTTTCAGTACATCTCTTCTCCAGCGCACCGCTTCCAGTAAACGCCATGCCATTTTTATCGACAGTTGAGTATGACACGCTTATCGATATGTATCTACCGACCACGCCTGTAGAAGTGGAAGTCTGGAAATCAGTGTGAGCCAACGCGATTCGCTTTGTAGGAGAACGTGGTTTTTCGAAAGGGAAGTCTGATCCTTCGGCCATTAATTCGCTTCGTTTATCTTGATACTCATGTACGTATTTTATACTTTATATGTGTAACTGCACTTAAGTTATAATCCTTTTTTTCGTATATTATACGTATATTATACTTACTGCGCCGTTACGCCAATTCGCCGGTACATATTAGGAGAAATGACGTAATTTTCAATTTTTAAGTCGACAACAGTCGAAAAATTGTCAAAAAGTAGATTGATATTAAGTTACAAAATGTGATGAAAAGATACTTATAATTTATATCATTATTACATTGTCATCATTGCATAATTATTTTTTTTAATCATTATATAATGTATAGGCAGTTTATAATATGCAACATAAATAAGTCAAACTGGCTATAATCATTTTGGTCTGGTTTCTGTTTACTTTTAATATATTTTTGCTTAGTATTTATTTAATTTTATAATATAATATACAATTTTATAATATACATGTGAATCACTTGTAATAAGTATATATAAGTATATTAATAAGTATTTCTTTAATTTCCTATAAAATTTCTGTTAATAAAAGATATTTTTTTATCAAATGTAAGTTGTGTAAAAGATATTAATAATTATTTTGCTAGATTGCAGGAAAATGGCAGACAATCGTTTAGATATAATAATATTTGGTGCTACTGGATATACTGGAAAATATGTATTGAAAAATGCAATTCATATGTGCAAGGATCATAAAATGAAGTTTGGTATTGCTGGTCGTAGGAAAGAAGCTTTAGATGCGGTTGTTAAGGAATTTGCCTCAGATATTGGTATACTTAAAACTTAGAATTAATTATTTTAATAGACAGCAAACCACTTGTTTATTAATTATTAAATATATTACATGTGTTTGTGTATATATGTATATATATATTATCAGAGGATGTATCTATTATTCTGGCTGATATAAAAGAGGAGGAATCTCTCAAGAAAATGACAGAGCAAGCAAAGATACTTATCAATTGTGTTGGTCCATATAAATTGTATGGGGAACCAGTTATTAAAGCATGCATCGCTACTCATACTCATTATGTTGATGTCACTGGTGAAGTACAGGTAATTTAGCATATTTGTAAAAACTTTGATAATGAAAAATAATTGATGATTTCTGATATTTTTAATATCCTACAGTTCATGGAAACAATGCAATTGAAATATAACAAAGCAGCGAAAGAAGCTGGCATTTATATAGTGAGTGCTTGCGGCTTTGACTGTGTTCCTAGCGATTTGGGAATTATTTTTACACAACAGAAATTTGGAGGAGAAGTCAATGCTGTTGAAGTATACTTGAAGTTATGGTCAACTGATACTAATAGGAAAGGTCCACTTCTGAATTATGGAACTTGGGAGTCTACGATACACAGTCTGGCTCATTCAAATGAACTACGGGAATTACGCAACAAATTATATCCTACCAAATTGCCTGAATTTACGCCGAAATTAAAATCAAAGTATGCATCTTTCTAGATGTGTATATAGTTAAATAATGTTTTGTCAGATAAACTTATAAGTCGAATATAAGCCAATTTTGTACATGTATCAAATGTGTTTAGAAAATTATGCAAGGCTTATCTATCAATAGAAGGAAAGAAATAATAATTATATTGACATTAATAATTCCTGTAGAGGTATGCTGCATCGAAGCGATGTTTCTGAAGGATGGTCCATACCATTTCCAAGTGCCGATCGTCCAACAGCTCTCCGCACACAACGATTCTTATATGATGAATATAAAGAGAGACCTGCACAAATTCAATTTTATGTCACGCTTAAGTCAGTATAGTATAGATAGAAATGCTACAAATATTAAGAAGTAATTACTAATGTGTACTTATTAGGTCTTTTTTGGACTTTTTGGTGATGGCCATTGTCGGTATGCTTTTGACAGTCATGTGTCGTACAGCGTATGGTCGTAATTTACTTCTAAGAGTACGTGTTCAAAATATTTGCTATTGTCAAAATCGTTTAGGTAATACAAGTTGATTAAACGCGTATTTGCAGTATCCGGCTTTATTTTCGTATGGTTTGATAAGTCATGAGAACCCGAAACCGGAAGTACATAAATCAACACATTTTTCTATGACATTCAAAGCCAGTGGATGGACTGAAAAGTTGGCTGAACCTACTGATAAACACACTGATCCACCTAATAAGGAAGTAATCACCAAAGTTACTGGTGATTCTCCTGCATATGAAATGACTAGCATCATAGTGATCTTATCAGCGATAATGATCCTTACAGAAACTGACAAAATACCTGACAAGTGAGTAAATTGTTAATTACTTGTTAATGTAACTCTCGTGTCTATCATATTTATTTTTTATAAGTTTAAAAAAATTTTCAGTTTATAGTATAATATAAGCAATTAAAAAATAATTAGAATTACATGTTAAACTTTGGCTTAATACTTATATTATTATATTTTTATAGCGGAGGAGTGCTCACTCCTGGTGTTGCGTTTGGTAAAACATCTTTAATCGAACAAATGATTAAACATAATATTAAATTTGAGGTGATATCGTCTACCGAGAAATAGAGATATGAAGAAAGATTCTATACAATTCTTACTGACAATATTTTAACACACCTGATTTTGATATTAATATTTGATATTAACTTTTTTGTGGTTTGGTATTTTTTTTGTGGTTTTAAGTAAACATTGTGCTCTATATACATACTTTTCATGATATTTCAACAGGAAAGTATTTATAACATATATATGAATATAGTTATAGTTATTAGAGTTTAATAAAGATTGCTTATATGATATTAATTATATGTTAAACATGATGATGGAATCGTCTGTATTATCGACTAAATACACATTTATTTTTTTATTTTTTGCTTTCCTTATACAGAATAAAAAAATCCTTTTCCAAAATAAGAGAAAATATCTAAATGAATGTAAAAAAATCCTATATATCGTATGAATGAATCGTAGCGTACAGTCAGATCGTACAGTAGATCGTACTTTTCTATTTATTTCTTTTGGAAGCTTCAAAATCATAAACTCAAGGTTTTATAATGTTCTTATGTATTATTCAAATGTAGGCAAATACTTTTAATTTGGTTATATACTTAGAATCATTTATATCATGCAATGAAGTAACTTAGGTTAGGTTAGATCAGGTAACAGAAAATTGTAATTGAAAAATTTTTTATTGATTTGTATTTGCCCACATTTATTTGCATTTTTTCTTTTATTTTGAAGAAGGATTTTTCATTCTGTATAAACAAAGAGAAGAAAACAGAGAAAAGTGCAAAAATACATTTGGTCGATATTACAGACAATTCCAGCATCTTCTCAAAGAATGAAAGAAAGATTTAAGATTTATATATAAAACTAAATGTTTGCTAAATTATATATCGTTATTTGAAAAATATTGATTATTTGAAGAATTGTTTGATACATGTGATATATTTTAATGTAAGCTAATATTGATACACTTGTAATAAACTTCTTAACATGATTTTTTTATTTTTATTTTTGCTATTATCAAAATAAATAATCTATATTTTTGTAATAAGAAATAAGCATTCAAAGCAACATTAATTATATATTTTGTAAAAATTCTTCATATTTTGATAATATACATATTATTTTAAAAGACCACGAACTTTTATAACTTATGCAATCTTCTTCGCATTTTTAGAATAATGTAATCCGCTGTACATTTAAATATTTTGTTAGTTTCTTTTGAATTAATACATCTGTACATCTGTTTCTTATGTTACATTTATGACACAATATTCTTTATTCTAAAACTAAAAAACCACAAATACTTTTCATTGCCAGCAATTAAACAACTAATAATAATTTCATACGAATTGACTTTTTCTGGCAATTTTATTAAATAATTAACACGACGTTTCGACCAGAAACTTTCTAAGCGAGAATTCTCACCTTCTGTTAAATATTGTTGAGTGCAGACGTGCTATCAAACATGAAGAAATAATATATGATAGTAACCGCTTTTTATCTTTGATACACTTGATAAGAACTAGAAAGTTTCTGGTCGAAACGTCGTGTTAATTATTTAATAAAATTGCCAGAAAAAGTCAATACGTATCAAATTATTATTAATTCTTTATTCTACTTTATATTCATCTGCCTGTTTATTAGTTGAACAGTTTTATTTGTATTAACAAAGATATCTCAGAAACATGAAAAGAAACAAGAAATATTGCAAAAGTGAAATAGCAATGAACAATAAGAAAAATAATAACGATGTTTTAGCGAAAAAATGATATACCTGCATCGTGTGACGCATGCACTGCGTGTAATTATGCGTTTTCTTTTAAGTAACTTTCCTACGTTATTCATAAGAAAGGCAAACTAAATTGCAATATTAATAAAAATCTTAGAACTGTTTGACCAACGCGTCATCCGGGAAGATTCCGTCTGAGGAAAATCTTTTTGCGACGAAAAACCATTCGTCTTTTGCTAATTGCTGACAACAATATATATTAGGTGTACATCGCTCTCGCACGAGATATGTAATTTATTCTACTTCTCGTTTCCGCGGAAGGCCGTGTTTGTTGTAAAAAAAAAAGAATGCGAAACTCACAAAACGCGTCGCTCTATTTGTTCCGTCATAAAATACAGTTTTATAATATTTCCTTCTTCCTTGATTCAAAATCGAACGAAGAACAAGATCTGCGATTTCCAAAGACGATAGAACAGAATATTTATTTCCGTTTTTATATTTAAATAAAAAAACATTTAAGCAAGATGTCTTTTTATTTTTTAATTACTGAGATTTTCAATCTCTGAATATCGACTTGTTCTTATAATGTATTGTTTCTATTTTTGTTTAAATATAAATATACAATTTTATGAATATATTAAATATACAATTTTATGTAAAAATTTTAAATTTATAAAGAAAGATTTACAAGTTTCCTCTCAATTACTCGTTTCTGCGGAATGTTCATGACAGAATGTCCATGTAGGAAGCGTGCCGCCAAGAATCGAGTTACTCTCTTATGCTGAATGACAAAAAGATATAAACATGCACGAGCAAAAAGTATCGAGGCCGGTATGCGTTTTTACTATCGAGGGTGAGAATAATCCTTTGATGGCCAATATTATTCGGCCTTGTGCCTAGCCAGGTATGACTGTGAAGCGCATTTATGTAGAAATCTTATATCACTTTTTCTCTTTGCGCATTGCATCGGATTTTCTGGTTCATTATGTGCTATGTACTCACTGCATATGAAATGTAATACAAGATATTTCGGAAATCTTAATTTCAGCGACAGATCTGTTCTTTTTCCAACACTCGATACAGGGATGACTATCAAATATTAAATATCGAGATTCTTAATGCAACAATAATAGAATTTAAAATTTGTTTCAGACGTACATAATTCGCGCAAAATTATAAATAAAATTGTATTTTGATTTTTGACACGAATTATAGGTTGTCTAAATAAAAGTGTGGGCTTAATATTATCCTTCGCTAGATATATATATAAAATTGTCTCTCACGTAGGAAACACGTAGGAAATGGAAACTAAAGTAGCCACGTCAGTGAATAATGATTTTAATAGATCGCTTACGTAACGTGTAGTAAGTATAGAATGATAATATTATCTCATAATTTCGTTTATAACCTTGATATCAATATTTCTTTTATTCCTGTATCGAGCAATATCTCTTCCTTTAATTACATCAACATAATTTTTATATAGAGTGTTAAACTTTTGAAATATTAAATTAAGCTTGATAGAGATCTTGTGAGAGTTTCACAAAGAATAGAATTTTCGAGATTATGTAAAGCAAAAGGTTTCCAACCAAAATATTTTATATATAAACAGTATATAAACATAACTTTTATAAAGCTAACTTTCCATAATCGTATATATAAACAAAGTACTGATAATACTATAAATTTAAGATACTTAAGTTGAAAAATCTAATGTTTTCAAATAGTTACTATTTCTCATAAGATTTGTACGGTTCACATCTTTAGTTCTTGATATAATATAACATACATATTAGTTTAATTTTTTTAAATTTATCTCTGTTGAGACGTTACTTTGCATTTAACTGTCTATTTTGATCAGTTGCGTGATAATACAAACCTCCTACGAAATACTCTTTATCCGACAGATAATCACTATTTTAACTTCTGGACTATTCACCTTTGATCGACGATCTTAATTGTTTGACTGTATTTTCCGTAAGTTGTGTTTCTGCTTATTAAATCATTTCGTATAATTATACTAATTTTATTAGACAACACCAACTTAATTTGTACTGAGGAGAATCCTAAATTTAAATCGAAAAATGTTTACTTCTCTTATTATTTTTATAATAAATTTATGTACACACACGAACAACCAATGTATCGATTTTTATTGGCATGTCTATATATTTATGTCATATGTCATATATATATGTCAATATTTCTTTGTTTGCGATTCAAGCAGTTATAATTTTTTACAGTGTATGTAAACAGAAAGAACAATTTTTTTTTTAAGAAAGACAACATCGAAATTTGAAATTCAAAATAAACCGTAAATGAAACTTAGGAGATGTGAATTGACGTAATTCTATTTTTGCAAGGGTTGAAAATAGGATAGGAAATAGGCGAAGAATAAACCTATCTCTTTTTCTTGAGGAAAAAGCAATGCGCATATATAAGAACCGGTTGTTTGACGTCGGGATTCACCGTGACGTAGGTACTTTCCGACTTGGTCGGCTTTCTCGCAAAATCCATTTATTCTATTCCTGCTTCTTTTATTTCCCTCTTTGGTCCAAGTGCACTCCGGACTGTCACGTGCGTGCATTCGTGCGTGCAGTCATCCGCACGTCAGTTAAATTGGTGATTTGTTCATACCTGATTGTTACATCTTGAATTAAATATTATTGTAAATTCTATTCTCTTCCAAAGATTCTTCCATGAAATGAAAATCGATTCTTTTTTTTATCATCTCGAGTGCAATCCTGGCTTCAAACATTAGATAGGCGCGATTAATGTACGACAGAAATATGGATTAAGACGTGTGTTTAATCATTTTACATATCTACATTACTATACCTTATGTACTAAATTTTGAAAAGCAAAATCGAGCACGAAGTCGATCATTATGGTGCGCCCGTTGCACATTTTTTATTTTTTACTTTCATTTCGTATATATTTTGGATATTGTATAAATTATTAATAGAATTTTAATGGAAATCTAATCTTGGGACATAATAAAAATTGTATTGTATCTTTTTAAATGAACACTCAAGGATAAATTGTAATAAATACAAAATCTACCTATTTCTGCGTTTCATGTATGTATAGACGCAGAATTATTTAAGGATTTTAATTATCGGGAGAATTATTCTAGTGATAAACAAAAAAAAGAATGTCCAATTAATGATAGTCACGCATTATTTTTGTAGGATATAATCAGATGGAAATCCCAGATTCAATTCCCTAAGGGTTCTTCTGGTTATACCTTAAGCCGACGTGAAGGAAGCCGGGGTTTTTCCCTGCGATGAAAGCTTACGAGATAGCTTATCATTGAGCTCTTCCATGTTCTAGAATTTACAGGCTTATTCACAAAAAATCTTTTTTTCTTTTTCCGATTTTTATCAATTAATCAACTAATTCTTTGGCGAACCAATAAAAATGATCTAATCAATTAATTAGCTAAGCATTATTCAATTATCAAATTTTGTTAGATCTTTATATTAGGCTCTTTTTAAGACTTTAAGATAATTTTACAATAATATTTTATAGATAAAATAATGTCTATGCGAATTTTTTGACAGGCTTGATGAAAGAGAGTGAATCAATACAAAATACACAAAGGAAAAGGATAGGAAGAAAATCAAGAGAATAAAAGGTACGATTCTACTAATAATTCCCCCGATGCACTCAAATCTCGAAGATCAGGATCGATTCTGCGAAATCATTTCCACATTGTCGATTAGCAATGCATAATGCCCTGTCTACACGCTATCTTTAAGATAGTGTGTTGAAGTGGCCACATTGCATCATTGAGCATTAGAATATTGATAGATATCAAGTTGTTTGAATAGTATCGAGAATCACGTTGAGAAGAAATAAAAGATTCTCGGTTTTACATTACCAAATCTTTTATCATTTCCCTTTCCTTATGCCCCGGCTTTAAGATAGTGTAGTCTGATGTTAAAGTACGCGTGTAGCTGCGTCAAACTATCTTAAAGATAAATCTTAAAGATAGGTTGAACGCAGCTACACGCGCATTTTGACATCGGATCACTTCAACACGCTATCTTAAAGACAGCGTGTAGACGGGGCATAAAGAAAAGGAAATGATAAAAGATTTGGTAATGTAAAACCGAGAATCTTTTATTTCTTCTCAACGTGATTCTCGATACTATTCTAACAACTTGATATCTATCAATATTCTAATGCTCAATGATGCAATGTCTGGATGCATTACGTTCCAGCGCGCATTTTTAAATCGGAGGAGGTGAAAATCGTCTTTTTCTCTCCTATAATCTCCGAAGCTCGCAGTTCTTTGTGATACAGTAGAAGTAGAACGGAGGGAGAGAGACCTGAGGGAGCCGCGCGCATATATACAGGACTCGTGGGTGACGTTCGCTCTTGCCGCCACCGTCGCTCGGTCCACGCTTGGTCGAACTCGCATTCAGTCGTGATACTCGTGATCAGTCGCGCTCCGCCCGTCCTAAGAATTGTTTGCGTCGCGGCTCCTCCGCGCGTTCGTCGCACGCGGTGCCGGCTTCTCATCTCGCAGCCGTGTTTCCTTCTTGTTCCGCACGTGTCATCTTCGCCTGCTCCATACACGACCCTCGCCGGCGCGCAGCTTCCGAAGTCTTTCTCATTCCGTCAGGATAAACGCAGCTTCTTCTACCGCGGGACGACGAGCCGCGTTAGAAGTAAGTTTGATCAATTGATCGGAATCGAACACGAAAAAGTCTTGAGAAGCTCCGTCTTTCGATTCTGTCTCGTGCAAACGTTTGAATTTATTCTATTATTCTGTAAAATTTGATTGGATTATTGAATTATTTCGAAAAGTTTTCCGGTTCGAGGGGCATTGTTTTTCGTGCGCATGATGCAAAGTAATTGTAAATTCTTACGATACGATAAATGTTTAATGAAGGAAGATTCTTTAAAGTGATCTAATGATTGTCACATTTTATTGAATAGACAATTTAATTTGAATGCATAATAAGGACTACAAGATTTTTTTTAATTCTAAAAGACTTTTATTTATCTTAATAATGAATTAATGAATCCATTATCGTTGTCATTTAAATATGAAAATCTATTTATATTAATATGTAAAATATTTATTATTAAAATGGTATAGCAGATAACATTTCTACATGTTGCTTAATATTGAAATATCTATCTTTAATATTGTTCGATAATATGAGAACATCTGACACTCAAAATTGCATTGCATTTGACACACGAAATTCATACACATTTAATTAACTTTATCAACTCGTTTCTGACAACACGTCTCAAATGTTTCTAGGCGACAGTACGACTATTCCAAACTGCTTGACACATTCCGAAAACTTCTTGACTTCCCGAACCAAGAATCGAAAAATCGTCAATCATGAACGGAGTATCGAGCAAGTGTGCGAAGTTGAAGATGTACGATGGCGAGGATGATAATTCGATAATGATCAAAAAACCCTTACCATTGAGAGCGGTTTCGTGGAGCGATAACATCGAAGACACCGATCTGGACGTTCCCGGAACACCTAGAACACCGCGTACATCTACAACAAAAGGTATAGTAGTTTGAATCTTTATTAATCATGTGAAAATCGGAAATTTTAAAAACAGTCACTCGTCGCAAAAAATTCTATTTTATTGCATTAATTCTTTCTGAAACATTATAGTTGCGTTTTGTTCTGAAGTAATTAATTCAGCAAATCTGCTGAATTTTGTTGATTATAGCGCATCTTTTTCAAAAGTTGCGGAAGATATTTATAATAGGAAAGTTATTACAATTAATGTAATGGAGCGTATCGTAACTGCATCATTATATCGAGTGTTTTTTATTTTTCGAGCCGATAGCGTAAACGCAGTCTACGTAATTCTCACTCATCAACATGTGCGTCAGATTTAAATGAACTTTACGAAATTGATACTTACGAATAATTTTAACAATAAGACACAAATTGCTGACATTTCACTCGAATTCTCAAGAAATATATTGGCAACAAAAATTATATACATATAATTTTTTTCTGAGATATTTTAAACCATATTAATATGCAGAGTCAACAACCTTATAAAATTCTCATGAAAGAAACGACATCGTTCCGAAATCCAGTGAAAAACAATTAATTAAATATTCTCAGATTTATCATAAAATTAAAAATTTTTTCAAAAATTATAAAAATTTTTTTTAAATTAAAAAGTTTTTATTTTTTAGACGACTTCGCATTAGTCTGTATATTTTTATTTCTCAAATATTACATCCATTTAAAAATTGATAAATTATTATAATATGAACTGTAATATCAATTGTGGATTATTAATATTTAATGTGTGAAACAAATTCTAATAAATAAAATCATTCCACATTAAAATCATACTATCACAAAAAATGTCTTGAATCTAGGAAAAAATTCGTGAAGCTTTTTCTATGTCAGCACGCGCCTAATTTTGGTGAACGACCGTTGGAATGGCTGTTCCCATGTTATTTACGCACGATGATCTTGAGATGATGAACAAGTATGGGCACATCGTTGGGGTACAGTTACGGTGATGTACAACGTATAACTGTAACTTGTAATAAAATGTGATACGTGGCAGAATAATATCAGAAAAAATTTCAGAGGAAAGATATAATTAATAAATCGTCAAAAATTCATTGATAATAAAAAGATTAATAGTGATTTTGAGAGCCTCGTGAGACATCATTTTTTGAACATAAGAATATTGCATTACAACTTTTTTTGAGAGTTTGATTGAATGGAAAGACGATTTTAGATAATTATGTCGTCGTAATTAATCGATTCAATTTACGAGAAATTATCGTAGAGATATTTTTAGACGTAAGAAGAAAGAAAGAATATCATTTTCACGATTTCCATCTTCACAATTAAAACACTAGCTCTTGTTTATGAACCAAACTTTCGAAATAATGAACGTTATGGATATTTCATTACGTTAACAATGAAAGCGATTATTATTGTCGCGACAAAAAGAATCGTCGCTGCTACTATGTATTAATGTGAAAACGAACGGATTTCTCTGCCGCTGCATTAGTTTCTACAAATGTTGAATCATTTTTCGCGCTAGAAATTAACGGGGTTCGATAATGGAATTAATATTCTTTCGAATGTCGTATCGAACGAATTTTCCACGTCGTCTCTAATGACCGCTTTGTCGGCACTGGATTCAATTATACGACACGGTTCATTAGGAAGAGACAGGCTAACTGAGTTTCCATGAACACGCGCTTCTCTCGTCGTCGTTCTTAGAGAAGCGTTCTTAGAGAGCCGATCGCTCGTGAGTCCGTGGATAATATTGCACGCGAAACCTTGAATCTGTTTTGCCAAGCACTTTCTACGCACCATTTACGCACACGAAATGGAAACGCGTATTATTTTAATCGCGTACGCCACTTTGTTCTCGCACGAACAATTTTCTTAAACGGTTTGTCAAAGGAGACTAATCGTCGGATGCGCGCGCAAAATTCTTATCGCTCGTCCTCATAGTTAAGCCTCGTAATTAGCTAATAGATTATAAGTGTGCGGTGTGTCATGGGGATAACATTGTTAATACACGCGTTAATAACACGTCTATGAATCGATGAACTTCGCAGACTATTGTGAAAATCGATCGAATTGGTCATTGAATCGCGATGACTAATAAAGTGTCAACAGTTACGCAAAAGTAGAATCAATCGATGAGTTACGTGTTCAGTCTCTGGAAGGTTTGTCCTGACAGCGAAAATCTCAGATTCGAAGAAAGTTTCGGAATTAACAATTACGAAAAACAAAACTCGTCGCTCGAAGATACACTTCAATCGAACTTGACTCTCCGAGACTTATCATTCATACGTGTTAAATAAATCAGATTGTTCAACCCTCTCGCAAACTCAGATAGCCGAATCTATCGAAAAAAGATTCTGCGAAACGTCCGCTAGAAATTTTGTCAGCGAAAATATCATAGAATCTGCCAAAATGTAACGATAAATCAACGAAAAGCGAAAAGAAAATCTGTTATTTCGTAAATCATTAACATAAATGAAATATGAATATTTAAATAATTGAAATAATTGAAACGGGTCATGTTCTGCTGCCAATCTGTTGTTAAATTATGTTAAGAGGTTTTTTGATAGAAGAACAGAAGTTTTATACAAACACGGTGAATGTCCGATCAATTAAAATATCTGATCGAATTCGCTCGCATGTTGCTAACATTTTGTTCACTGGGAAGAAATCTTATCTCATGACTACGAAACATTCAATCGCGGTGTGGTTGCACGCAGTTTATTCCGTTTATGCGCGAATATGCGTGTGACGGGTCGTGACACGCGATAGCAAAGATGTTGACATGTTGTTCATTCCAGCGAAAATCTTCGACGATCGTGGACGGGAATGCTATCGACATCCACGGTCATTTCGTTCTCCGGACTAATCGGTGTTGCGTTTCGCGCGCGTTTGCGTTTCAGGTCATGAAAAATGTATGTTCCATCACGATTTGGAGTTGGACCACCAACCACCCACGCGGGAGGCGATGATACCGGAAATGTCCCGAAGTTATAAACTGCTTCTGAGTTCGCTGGGCGAAGATCCGGAACGACCAGGACTTCTGAAAACGCCGGAACGTGCCGCTAAAGCCATGCTCTTTTTCACAAAAGGATACGATCAAAGTCTCGAAGGCAAGTTATTATTGTTATTAAATATACATTTATATCATTTTTATATATCATTAGAACATCTCATTACAGAGCTCTTTCTTTCTTTGATTCTTTCATTTAATTTGTCTCGTATCTTAATATAAGGAAATATTATGTTATTTATCCTCGAGCATCGACATTTACTTGAATTCGATCAAACTGTTCTTGATTAATTTGCACAAATTGCTTTCATGTAATTTGTTTGATAAAAATACATTTTTAGTCCGAAATAATGATGCAAATGTGATAATGAAATGCAATATGACGATAAATGATAAATATATGCAAATAATACTGTATGGCATCATTTATCCTTTAATTTTTGACAAAAGAAAACTTAGAATAAAAGTAAAAAAAATAATTATTTGTCATTTACGTTTATTTACTGTCCAATTTGAGATTGTTCTTATTTTCAAACCCGATGATTTAAGTTTCGAGCTTAAAGTTTAAATTTTTAAAAAGAGCATTCTATGTATAGTAAAAAATGTGTTTTAAATTTAATCTATATAATCAAAATAAAAATTATATTAAAATTATATTAATCCGTGTAATATGAATTTTACAAGCGACAATTACACGCGGTTGCAATTCATTTATTGCTTAACAGCAACAACTGCCAATCATCAGACAATTGCCGTTTTTGTAAAAAAAAAATCTCCTACCGTTACGATTCATTACGGATCATTATAATATTTTGGGATTCGTTTCACGGCTAGCAGGATCAACATCGAAAGAATTTCTGTTTCCTGAAAGCAGTGCTCTCGACTTCAGCACGCTAGTTGAAAGGGCATATGTTATCAGAGTGAATAATTCGAGACTTCCTAAGAGATACGCATCTTCTTAAATAAAGTAGAAGTGGATTGACGAGAATATTTGGATGCAAAGATAATAGGAAGCAAGAATTTGATAATAAGATTAAAATTACATGTGTTGATAGATTTATGTTACACTTCTGGGTACATGGTATCTAAAGAGAGACTGAGAACATATTGTATACATTTCTAGACATATTTTGAAATATAATATATATGCTGTCATTGTATTACAACACTGAAGAAAGAGTTCTTTGAAGTTGTTTAAGATTTCTTGCGATATAACTACATCATCAATTACATTAAGAAGAGAGTACGCTCACAATAAATAACACTAAAAATAACGAGTTACTTTTTTAAATAATTTCGAGTAGTCACGAAAAGAGAGAGAAAGATTCTTCATTAAGCATTGAAAAAATCCAAAACGAATTTAGCCTTTCGTGGTAGATATACAACATGGAGTAATTACATCAAAGTCAAGGGTACAATTTGCGAGGGTAAAGTAATTAACTGGGTAATCATCGTGCAATTTAACCAGATTTTTTTGTTGCGAATAATATAGTGCAGAATTATAGAGGCAAGCCTGTACTCCGTGAAAGTATCACACTTTTCACCTTTTCTTTTTTATTTTCAACTTGCTCTCTATTGCGAGTAGAATAAGGAAGCGGAGGAGAGAAAAAGAATGGGACGAGGAGGCGAGAGGGTGGGACTTAAGTGCCATTCGTAGAAAAGAGAGGGTAAAGCTCTTGGTGTAAATGGGGTTCAGGGACGCACGAGACGCAGCTTGAAAAGAAAATCCCCTTCATCATCTTCTTCTTCTTCTTCTTCTTCTTCCTCCTCCGCGTCACGTACATTCAATATAAATGTCACGGTTCTTAGACAATTACGTGGTTTGCGGAGATTCGGAGAAAACTGCGAGTATCACCAAGTTGATATAAAGAACAAACTCTTTTCTTTATTTAATTTTATTCTCACGATTTGCATATAATTCCAAGGAATCTAGCGCGATATTAAATAGCACAAAAATCTGTTATTGTAATGGCTCTTGAAAAATACTCAAATGCGCTTTTACTTCTTTTACGATATTGACAGCGAATAACGCATTTGTTTTTTGTTGACAATATAATTAACAGTATAATTAACCATGTAGTAAAAATTCTTGAAGACAATAGAGATAAAGATTTAATTCGCATTAAATTTTTAATGAATTGAAACGAGAAAATTTTTTTTCGTATCGATTTTCTTATTCATTTTGTCGAGTATTATTCGTATTCATGATCTAAGAATTCTTTCTCCTTTTTTTTATTTTGAGTTTGCGTCGAGCTGTTTTCCCTGTTGAATCGCTCGCGATAATTAAGTATCGTTTTAACGATATTATCTGAAACTAAGAGCACTTATAAGTGATGGATGGGGGACTTTAATTCACTTCGGCTTAGCTTAGAACAGCGGAGAGACCCTTGAGATAAGCTCTCACAGTTAACGGCGGTACGGATGCGATCCGATGAATCTGAAACGAGAGGCACTTTTGTGAAAGCTCGACCATCCTTGCCAAATCATCTCCTTGCGCAGACAATTCCACTTGTGGCTTTTATCTCGCCCACTCGTCCAAATTTCTTTAACAAGTTATGATTTATATACATATATATATATATATATATTTTTTTTTCTTTGTATGTACATATATTTTTTTGGTCGATAAATTCCATGGAATTTTTAACGCGATGGAACTTTCAAAATGCCATACGCGTGGCAGTCCATAAAAGTTAATCGAATCGGTCAAGCCGATCACGTTTAAGCCACCGGGTCATAAAATCGAACTCTATAGTTGGAGAGCATCCCCTAATGCGGGATACAAAAGGAAAGGAAATTGCTTCGCGTGTGACAAAAACCACCCCCCGACCGTGTATTTCCCGCAAAATAAATACGAGATCATATGGGATTCAATTGTACAAGAAATATGATGAACGTATTTTTGTTGGAAATTAATCGCGTTTGCGATGGAAATTGAAAGCTTCCATGATTATACATCGAACAAATTAGAAATTCTGATCAGCGTCAAATCTTATCTGCGTAATCCATTTGGAAAATTTAAACGATCGCGACTAGTTAGGTGAATCCGTTTCATTCATCGTTGTCGGTCATTGCGAGGGTGTTTCTTGTTAAGGTTGCCGTGGAAACGGTGCGGAGAGCACCATTATCTAGCTGCAGACACGTACCGACTACCCGCTCGTACGTATATACTACCACTAGAATCCATGGTGCAGTAAGTAGGTCAATATCGAATAAATCACAGCCAGGACAACCCACTCGCTAGAACGAAAGAACGTTTCTTTCGCAAAACAATGCTCTTAGCTGTTCTTGTATATCATTAAATTAAAAGGATTGCATATCGCCAAATATCTCCTCGATTGATCTGATTACTATGTAAGATATAGTTTCAATTAATTCATGAAATCCGTTGGGGTCTGTGTATTTGTTGATGAAATCATTACATAGCTAAGTTTGATTGAATAAAATTCTGTTACAGACGTAATTAATGACGCGATATTCGACGAGGATCATGATGAGATGGTTGTGGTAAAAGACATCGAGATGTTCTCCATGTGCGAGCATCATTTGGTACCATTCTACGGCAAAGTTTCAATTGGTTACCTTCCTTGCAAAAAGATACTTGGCCTCAGCAAACTTGCCAGGTAATTAAATATTAATTAATTGTTCTTATCTATCAATTTTTTTAAATCGTGAGTGATTAACTCAATACATATCAAGTATAGATTATTCGCGATTGAAGATAAGAATTAATCTCTTCCACTTGGACGAACCACTTAATTGTGATTCTGTCATCACGTATGCTGTTCCTTCATGCGTAGAAACCATTTGTTAATAATTCTAACCGATAAACAAAGATGTCAGTCTTTTAAGAGTCTTAACGTAAAATTTAGATCTCGATGAAAAACTTTTATTTAATAATATCGTCAAAAAATGCCATCCTTCACTTTCTATTCTATGTTTTAATATATATTCTTTTGTTTTAATTCAGATAAAATGTTTGTATAATACAAATTTTTTTCAAAACGTGACATTGCGCGGCAAATTACGATCGTATAAATCAGAAAGGAGGAAACTCTGCTTCTTTATTCATCGGAATCCGCGATATTTACGGTCGGCACTTCGGGAATTTTGTCGAGTTGCACGTCCACTAGTCATGGCCTTGATCAGTGACATATTAAGACAAAAAGAAAAAATATGACGAGACTGGTCTCCTAAGACCGTATACACTTTCACGCGCGTAACGGCCTGGGGTTTCTGTTTACTCGTTAAACGCCTGCTTAAAAGCAAAGTAAATGGATAATGAAAACAGAATAGCATTCCGCGCTGTCCGAAATAGTGTACTTCAAAACTGTTAACTTTTTATAAACATCTTTCTAGATAATGGATTTGGAAAGAAATAATATTTGTATTCAGCCTTGATTTTAACGGCAGATTTCTCAGTAGTTTCTAAGAATTCTTTTGAAAAAAAATTTCCTGTCCGCAGAATCGTGGAGATTTTTAGTAGACGACTCCAGGTGCAGGAGCGACTCACGAAGCAAATCGCGATAGCGGTCACAAAGGCTGTGCAGCCTGCAGGAGTCGCCGTCGTGGTTGAAGGAGTGTACGTATAAAATTTTATAATATATCAAAATTTAAATCACTTCAAAATTACGTAAATGACGAATGATCTTTTCGTTTGAAAAAAACGCGATAATTTATGAAAAATAATTGAAAGGAATTGAACGCGAAAATGATTAGAATTATTGTGAAATAATATAACTGCAAAAATTTTGCAATATATATCGTAGTATATATGTATAGAGGATAATTCTTAATTATACATCGATAATTCGGACGATATTGCGATATCGAGCTAATTCGTCAGATAAAGCCGCTTTCCTTTCAAGCAGCTATGCGGCTCGCAGAATAGTTTTCGCAGGTGGAATAATTGTGAAGGAATACGACCTTGTGCCACCACGCGAACGTTGTACATAATTAAAGCATTCACGTAACGATCCGGTTGTTTGTAACATGCATTAACGCAACCAATAAATCTTGAGCGGGGGTGCGCGAGTGTCACCTCGACGACCAGCTTCGACGGGGTTATTAATCGTCGCGTTTGATTAATATGGAAAACGCGAACACGCTTGACGCAATCGTGAATAATTCAACAAGTCCACCCAGTTCAATTTACAGTTGAATTTTCCGAGATCGTTGATAATTGGAGTATGCCCCGAGAACGATCGCTCGCGTAAATAGCTCGTAATGCTATCGTCAAGATTTATCTTCGCTCCCCTGGCGTATCAGGATTAGGTATTATTTTTGTCGTCTTATCACGCGAGTAATGCTATTATCGGCGTTATTTTCGTGTGTACTGGCGCTATTTTTACCAGCCCTCGCGCGTAAATAATTTATAATACTATCCTGCCGCTGTCGGTTTATCCCGCCCTCATTGATTTATCCACATCCCGCGAAAGTAAACCGATAATTAATAACGCCTAACGCGATGCTATTCTCGTGAGGCCCGACGCTATTTTCGTCGGTCTGCGCAAATAATTTGTTGCTTTTCCACTCGACTCGTCGCGAGAATGAATGACTAAATAAGCTGATTTATTCTATGAAATAATAAACCGATAACAGACCGAAGCTATTACGGATCACGAGCGATACGCGTCATGTTACGACATCGGGACACATGCGTGTTTCCCCAAGCCGGAGAACCCGATACGATACGCAGTAGTAGTTAGTTAATCAAATCTTCCCGCTCGATAAGATCTATCTCTCTAGGCGAAGGCAACAAATCTCCGTCAAAGACGGAGATATCTGTAATATGAGCTCTAACGATCTAACGGTACGATCTCTTTTACGATGTAGGAAAAAGGGAAAAAAATTTTTTTACATATGCTGCAGGCACATGTGTATGGTAATGAGAGGTGTGCAGAAGATCAACAGCAAGACAGTGACTTCGACGATGCTGGGCGTGTTTCGGGACGATCCGAAGACCCGCGAAGAGTTTCTGAACCTGGTGCACAACAAATAAACGGTCACGTCGTGGTGTCATTATCGTCGGCCATTATGGGACCACTAAATTTTAACGCGTGACACCTCGACTATTCTTCGACTATATTCGACCGCTACCTCGTTGCGAAACCCTCACCCGCAAGGCTTCGGGATCATCATCGTCGCCACCGCGAAAATCCCTCCAATACATTCCGTTTGTTCCCTGAAAAAGAAAATCGCACGTGCGTACTTCGACTTCAACGATAATTCCACGTGCCTCTGTAGCGTAAATCAGGAAAGTCCAAGAGCAATCGCTTTCCGAGACCAAGATAGCGCGATAGAGGGTGATAGAAATGATGTCGACGCGCTGATAAAGATGCGCTTAAACTGCTGTTCTAGTGACACTGACAATAGCGACAACTATGACGCGTCGTGGTCATCCATAAAGATGCCTGATTTCGAAATGACGACGACGCGAATGCTCGCGAGCGAGCGATTTGTCACGTCGCGACGAGGACGAAAAGCGATGTGCATTCCGGCATGAAAGGGCAGCGAAAAAAATAGTTTAATCCGAGGACGAATTATTGAGTGCGATCAAACAGGTATGTAGGAACAGGAAGTTGCTGCTGGATCAGCGACAATCCTGCCGTAAGGGATCCACGTTCGCTGCACTTTTAGCCAATTCATCGCTTATGAAGAAGCTTTTTAGGAAATTTTCAACGAAAGCTTCGGTCGATCGTAGGCTCACACGACAGTCGATGCGCGTTTCTTCGTGACAATAAATTGTATATTCTAGATTAGTGAATTCTTTTTAAGAGATCGCGCTCGACTCCGTCCGTTTGCATCGATCGGGCTTTCGGAACTCACAGTTTTACATCATGTGTTCTGCGATATTCGGTATTTTTTAGCGTATGCATTTTTGCGAAACTCGACAGCCACGAGTTTCGCATCGCGATCGATCTGCGTCGCGTGACTCACCTACTTTTATTTACCACGTTTGGTACTCGTTAATAAGCGCATTTTGCGATTAAAACGAAAATTGAAACAATATTGCCAAAAATTAATCCAATGCCATTCTTTCTACAGCTTTTGTGAACTTTTAAAACTTGACGGAAAATAACATTTCGTTATTTATTTGTAATTCAAAAAAATTGATCAGAGCTTCTTCCTAATTAATTAAAACTCCAAAAATTCGCATATCTTAATAGTTTTGTTTAGAAAAAATTATTTCAAATGCGCTTATTACCGGATGCTACATATCATTCTTCTCTATGAGTGATCTTTTCTTAGTTTAATTTAATTTTTAAAAAATTTACAAAAAAATATCACGAAATGCGCACTGCTTCAGCCATGCATTGCGCATCGTGATGAACTTCGAAAAGCATTGTTTTCAAAGTATACACCGCATTTGCCTATCCATTTGTCAAGATGTTTTCCAAGAAAAATTAAATTGTCCACCCTCGGAGGTCCATTCTCGACCCCATCACGAAATGCATATCATTAAACTAAAATTAATTCACTTTGCGTATATTAGAATGAAGATATTATCGCGAATTTATTTTTCGTACAAGCGTTGTTAAATCCACGCGATTCCAAAAAATTTGTATTTTATGGGAGTGTGAAAATTTACATAAATGTTATCTTTGTTGCACTTTTTTATTTTTCGCGTGCTTGCGGCTAGTCCACGAGTACTGCACTTCGAGATTTTTACTGATATTTTTAACAGTATAATAACATAGGTTATTATGTACATATCGATTTTGGTTAAAATATGTGATTCAAAACTTCCTGCCTCAACAGACTAAAGTAACAGAGCTTCAGTATATTCTCCGATTATACTTTCTGAACGCGAAAAGCTGGAGAGAGATGTTCAAGTTATACTCATGAAAGTAAACGTTCAATATTTGTAATATTTTTCTGACGATATTATATAAAAAGTTATATTTATATTTTCAACGATGCGTTGCTTATTTCCACTTTTTCCTCTTTCCTTTATGCAGGTATAAAGATAATAGGACATTTCAGGAACACATTACACCATTTAAAATATTTCTCGATGCATTTTTTCCTGTAATAATTTAATATGTAAATGTATGTCGCGCTAAATTTTATGCAACGTATTTTAGACGATAATCGATCAAGTATTTAATCGAGACACTGACCTACACGCACGAGCACACAGGTAACACGTGTTGTGCTGTTGCATGATTTAAATTATTTTTCTCGCGAAATAACGTCCCCAACCCAAATTCCATATTAGTCTCTCGTAGATCTCGTATCTATTCTCGCTAAATAACTCATCCCAATGAATCGTGGCTATAACTTGACGGAAGGATATACGAAAGTTTATACGAGATTATGCGGTATTGATGAAACAACGAAATTGATAAATTCTGTTTGCATCCTACTTTCCAAGATCGTTTCGGCTTTTAATTTGAGTTCATAGTTATTTGTGATTCCAAAATGTTAGTAAAGTACATAATATACGTAAGAATTAAGAAATTCCTAAAAATCGCTACAATATCGATGTAAAAAAGATAACAAGAGTATATAAAGATTAACAAAATTAACATATTCAATCTCGTATATTTCGATATTATTTTTTTCTCTAG
>JANQDE010000083.1:561482-630245 GCA_037157785.1 Cephalotes varians
GTCATCGGCAATCTGCCAAATCATCGTCGAAATCCAAATTATCATATCTCAAATCTTGGCAACGGCGGTATTTCGATCTTCTTCATGATCATAGAGCCACATACCTCGTCTGAAGTGTCCAGATTCTTCGCGTCACCCTGATGAAGAAGAAAAACCATGTCATCGTCCATGGACTTTCGGTTTCTATTGACAAAACAGCAAGGACCAGTAGAAGGCCATTTCGTTGTGCAATCAATTTGATCATCATTTTGCATGTTCCTATCGCGTGACACTTTGGCACTACTGACTGTTGCGGCAGCGGATCCTGGACGCCTCTTCGTGCTTTTGCCAGGACATGGTACGATGGATTCTCTAGGATGCGACAATTTTCGATTTTAATTATTCACATTTGCGGTAGCTTTCTTTTTAGTTAGATAGACGCGAAAGAATTATATAAGACATTATTTAAATATATATAATTGATTTTGTTATTTTTATGATGTATATTGATTGTAGTGGAAATAGAAATAATATAAATTAAATTATTAATAACATTAATGAAATTAGATCCATTAATGTTATTAATAATTAATTTATATTAATTTATATTATTTAATTATATATTAATTTATATATTTAATTTATATTTTCCTCTATAATCAATATACATCATAAAATAATAAAAAAATAATAATAAAATCAATATACACAATAATCAATACATAGACATCATAAAAAATATATAATAGAAATTTTTTTAAATTAATTATATATATAACACCGAACTGATTCCTGATTAAGAACTTATTCAATTATTGATTAAACAATTTGAAATGAAGATTTTACAGTGGAATGATCCCTGCAGTTGCCGGACATGGTACGCAAGGAGTACAGCAGGGTATTGGTAGACAGCGTAGAACTCTTAGTGCCTCGACGTTTAAGGATGACACTCCTCGCAGTAACGCCCGCTGAATCGCGTTCTCGTATTGCGCTCGCTCCTTCATTGCTCTGTCATATTCCTTTCGAAGTCTCCTGACTTCAGACTCGAGCTATCGAAACGAGATATTATTTAATAACGATTAATAACGAATAAATAGAAAAGTGATAACTAATGAAAATGTATAATCGTTTTCTTTTTTTGAAAAACTACCTCAGATTCTCGTTTTGTTCTTTCCTTCTCCTGCACAACGGTTTGGACTGTCGCACTTGTATAAACGATGCCTTTCATCTTCTTTTTGTTGTCTCTCCTTCTTAGCGATTTCTCCTCATCTTCATTAATGTCTTTAGTTGTTCGATCGATAGCTCTTTCTTCATCTTCTTCATCTATTCGATCGACTGCTCGTGCTTCTTCTCCGTTTCTTTCATTTGTCCGATCGGCAGCTTGTGCCGCTTGCACATCTTCATCTTCTTGATCGGCAATTTGCACTGCGTTCTTCCTTGCATTAATTTTTTTAATTCTATTAATTTGTTTAACAATTTTTGTTTGTATGTCTTCATCTTCTTCATCAGCAGCTTGCATTGCATTCTTTGTTGCCTTCACTTTGTCAGTCCTCATAATTTCTTTAGCATTCACTACTATTGCATTTTCCACAATGAGTTGATCCTATTTTTAATATAAGACAATTACACATTGCTATTGGCTTGTAATAAATTCTTTAATTATTTATAATCATTTATTATCAAAATTTTTCCAAACATTTCATTATCAAAATTAAATGGAATTATTTAGCCTCTTTTTGTTTCTCATTATATTGATAATAAATCTTACTTCACGAATGCTTGCTTCTCTTTGCTCCAACCTTTTAAAGTCCTTCTTTGGCAATTCACTATTCAACAATAAACCATTCTGATAATCTGCAATCTGAGTTTTAAGATCTTTCAATTCGCGCGTTTTAATATCAATTTCACATGCACGAGCTAACAATTCCTTGTGAAGATTCTCGACTTCGTTTTTACAGGCGTCGAGCTTGTTCTGTACGATACCGGTCCATTGTTTGATTCGACCCAAAATGTTGACGAACATCAGCTTTTATGAAAAAAGATGGAAAATAAACTCTTCGAGGTAATCATTTTTAGATAATGAACGTGTTTGCAATTAGTCACTGAATGGATTAAATAAATAAATAAATGTGTGTTTAATAATTTATGCGATTTGTTGGTAAACAAATAAAAAGAATTTAATAGAAATTCAATCATTATTTTGAAGATATATTTTGTAAATTTCCGGAGAGAATTTTTTTTTCGTGTTAAACACGTTATATTTATAAGATACAAAAAATACGGGTTGTGAATTGTACCCTCGTCTCTTTCGCCTTCGAGACGTCAAGACAGTTTTACGACATTCTAGTTGAATGTGAGGTTCAACCTTTAAATCGTGCTCGAAGTTCTCGTCCAATGTTGCTAAAGCCTTGCCGGCCTCCTTGAGATTTTGATGCACATATTCAATTATTTCATCTACTTTCCTGTCCCTATTGACAAAGAATCCAAAATAATAACACTCATTATCATTTTGCACAAATTCCAGTTGCAATAATTTTATAAAAATAAAGAATATATAATAATAAATATAGTTGGAGTATAAGTCCATCCTACATTCTATAATCCTATATGCAATGATCCAAAACTGTTCTAAAAGACTCTCTGACTTGAATGAACACATAAAAATTTAAATAATTTTATATCTTTTAAAGTACACAATGTATATATGTAACATTCTCATATGTTCGTTTTTATCCATTTCTTTTTTAAGATTTATTAAAATAAATGTAATTGATCAGTTCACCCGACTGATCCCGATGTTTGTTGAATACAGAAACAACACGGTCCACTTGCGGGAAGAAGTTGCTTATTCTGAGAATTCTCTTCTAGCTGTATGGATTCTTCTAAGGATTTTTTTACAGGGGAAGATGGTGGCGTCGATGGGATTGGAGGTGAAAATGAAGATAGATTTGGCTTTTCCTGAACAGATTCTAGTAATAGAACCGGTTCTGGGTCTTTGGCAAGAGTTTTTTCTTTAATGACAGGCTCTTTATCAGCACCACCCACCATACGATTAAGCGAATTAATCTTATGGGCGATTGTGGGCATCGATCTTTGACAGTTTAGCACTTTCAACGAATTTCGATGTTCAATAATTGTGAGACCTAAAAAAGAGTAAATAAATATTAATAAAATATTTTGTTTGAAAAGGAGAAATATTTTTCGGCTTACCACTCTTGGACTCGGTTGGACATGTGTGCTGCATATTGACTTCGATTACACGAAGATCGATCTTCGTGATTTTTCAATTTATTAAGTTTCGTTTTTTTTTTATTCATACGAAATTTTCGATATATTCCTCAAAATGTGTGTACGCACGCACGAATGTAACATCGATATTGAAATAATATATAATTATTTTTTGTATTATAGATTAAGTAACGATAGACTTGTCAATTTAAATAAAACTAGCCTGAACTTTGCAAACTATTGATTAATGCAGGGATCCCAAAAGTATGGGTCATTTGAGTCGCGACGTGACGTTTGATGGATTGTAAAAAATTTTAAAGTAATAAATTATATTTTGTTACTTCGCGTATTTATGTGAACTTAAAAACGTTTCCCGCTATCTTAGGGAATTTCAAAAAACTGATTGTCTATACATCCGTGAAAAGAGCAGCCAACATAAATATCTAAATAAGTTCTTTAAAATTCCCTAGAAAATTAGAGTAATTTGAAGAGATAATATAATAAGACAAATACTATAAATTGGCGTAAATGCTTATATTACAATGTCAAAAAAATTTTTTTTAATTATTGATTAATACATCTTATTTATTCTACTATATGTCGATATTTGTAAAATATAATTAACGTTAAATTTTAAGGATTCATAAGGAAGTTATAATCTATATCTACCAAACTTGTAATGATTTTAGTTTTATACCTTAATTAATTGAAATTCTCTTATAAAATAAGCAGAGCCCTAATAACTCTAAAGAGAAATAAAATCGTAAGTTATCTTTAATCAAGGTTTTATAAATTTTACAGTTTAATCCATCATGAACCACTTCAAATTTGGTAAATATTCTTTATTGAAAATAATGAATATCTCAATACATATATATAGGAAAAAATCATGTTTGCATTGGAATTCTCCCACCGAACAGGGAGAGATTTAATCAATATTGCTAAGAGAATGTCTTTTTCTGTCTATATCACTCTTAATAATTTAAATATCCAAAAATTTATCTTTCAAAATAAAATGAGACTATTGTACATTGTATGGATGAGAATAATTTTATGTAAGATCAAATATATATAAACAGATTTACATATGTTTTAATTATATATATATTATATATATATATATATATTATATATATATTATAATTATGATTTTATATATATATAAAATCATAATTACAGCATTTGTTATGTATGTATATTTATATATTTGTTGCTTTGTTTTCATACAACAATGTTTTTATTATGAAAGGTCAAGTTTCGAATTATCTAAATTTTATTCAAAACAATATAAACAGGAAAACGACAGAACAAATATTAAATAGTCTTCATTATTTTCAATAAGAAATCTTATATACGTATCTATATACATAATTTTAGACAGCCTTTTTCGGTGGTGGCCTATAGACACCGACCACAATGGCGTGATCTCTCTCATATGGTTCGAGCGTGATTTGTTCTTGTGGTTTTAAATGGTCGGCAACCAATTTTTTCACTTCCGATGCGAACACCGCTTCAGCCTGAGCGAGTGAATCTATGCAACTTGCCTGAAATAATTAGTAAGTATAAATACAATTTAAAGTTAAGGGTAATTAGTTTACTACTTTAAAATTATTATCGGATTATTAGATTATACTTTATAATATCTAAGAGCTTAAGTATACACTTTGCAATCTGCATTTGCATTTGCTTTGTAGTTTCGCGAGTATCGTACCTTAATAGAGACGACAAAATGTCCACCGCTCTTGAGGAAATTCTGCGCATTCAACGAGACGATTCTTGCCTGATCTGGTTGTGCGACGTCCGAGAATATAGTATCTACCATCCCGACAAGCATTCTGTACTTGTAAGGATGTCTCGCATCTTCGACTATAGGTATTATATTGCTCCTTCTCTTAGCAACATCAATTAACTCTCTTCCTGTTCGATGAGAGAATTCCACAGCAAAGACAGTTCCTTCCTATATATAAAAATATTGAGATATTCGGTCTCAATTTTATATCATTTATAGATATTTCTTATATCAATATATAAACTTATATAATTTTGTAGGCACGTTTTTTTTAGAGCAAAATAAAATCTTACTTATTCGAAAAAAACGTGTATGATTGTTCTAGCATCACTTCGACACCAAATTCGCAATTGCAAGCTAACTTGGCTCTAATGTGTGCATAAATTATGTTTCTCATTCCTAAAATAGATTCCCATAAATTATGTGCTTACCGGACCAACTATATCAGCGACATGAGACACGGTGGTACCCGATGCTGCGCCCAGGTATAACACTTTGCTTCCAGGGGCCATGTGAATTTTACCAATGCCTCCAAGAATAGCGGCAGATAATTTGGACCGAAATGGATTCCACACTCTATATTCGATCTTTTCATTGGAGTTGTCAGACTGCTCGATACATACATAATTTTGTTAATTCACATGAATGTGAAAAGTAAAAAATCATTAGATTTTATTCAAGCTGCATTTACCTCAATGCTGATTCTTTTTTCTCCATATACTGCTACGCCAGGTACCAAGCTCAAGGTTACTAATGCATCCTCTTTTCCTCGAGCTATGAACACTCCCTCGTGACGATGTGGTTCTATTATCACAGTTTTTCCACCTTTAAAACCACCACCACCACTACCTCCTCTTCCCCCTCGACCACCACCTCCACCACCTCGACCACCACGTGGAGTACCACCGCCTCTTCCACCTCTACCACGACTTTCGCCAAAACTCGATCTACCCCCGCTCAATCGACCACCGCCGCGACCGCCTCCACGGCCTCCTCCTCTACTACCTGATGAAAATGCTGTAATTTGAAAAGAACATTAATAATGGAAAAGGAATATAGCTAATGCACTTGTAATTTCTGATAAACACCTATTTTTGTGTGCTCTATGTTTGTTTGTTGAATTAAATATAAGAAATAAAAGATAATCGCTTCAGATTTCAGAGAATAAAATTTTATTTATAATTTTATATGTCACGTATTTTGATGTCTTTTTTTTAATATATACATTTTTTATATATGTAAAGTTCATTCTCAAATGTTAATTTTTTTTATCATGGCACAAAATTAGAAGCTGTGCTGTTATTATGAATTCTGGCACAAATTATGGTCCGAAGTATATTTTACTCTCGACTCCGAACATATACAAATAATATAAAAACCATGATAACGCCCAGCGCGTGTACGTTAAAACCAATTCTACAACAGTAAACGCAGTCGTAAGTTGCATAAGAAATTGACCAATTACAATCGATTATTCTCTCACATTCTACTGTCATTGGTCAATCACGCATCACTCCGATTGTTAGGTTAGCGAATTAGCACCACGCGGCCGGCGCGAAACAAATATTTATCACCTAACATATATTTATGACCATCGCAAACGCTACCGAAAAGAGCACAAGTCAAAATGATGAGGAATTAAGTCGCGATGTCGGATTCCAGCCACACGCCAGATCTTAAAATGAGTTCTCCTCGTCGAGGTTAACTTCGCCGGCAGAAAAAGACCGGCATGCAGACAGAGTTCATCATTCGAAGATCACGAAATGGAAGATCGGAACATAATCGCATCCACATTACCTGGTTTACCCATAATGAGCTGTGTATGTACGCGTTTGACCGCTCTTCGCCACAAAATTGTTTCCGACGTTATCCGAGAGCACGTGTGACGAACATCGAGAGTGTCGAAAGGAAATGCACGCTCGGCGCCAGATGAGTTCAGGCATGATGTAAAGCCCATCTCACATGAAATGCGTAGTGTAGCGGGTGGTGCCTGATTGGACACAACTCGATTGGACACGAGCCATTCACAGCGCTTGAACAGTGGAAAACCTCTAGGCACCGGTCGCTGTGATTGGTGATGTCCAATCGTGACGTGTCAATCGAGATATTCCCTAGTATACATAAAACTCGTATCGGACTAGAGATTGAGATTAGATTGGATTTTGACCAATCAAAGCAAAGTTCACTACTCCTAAGATTGATTTTTTCTTTTGATTGGTTAAATTCCAATCAAATCTCAATCCCAATTTCTAGTCTGATACGGGCTTTAAAGTAAATAGTGTACGTGACGTGTATTATAGATTTTCAGTACTGGCAGTAAATATCGAAACGCGGTCCATGTAATTTTTAAAGCAGCGCGATGATTATATGCGTAACCTAATTTGAGACGCGGAACTTTTTTTAGATACATTATTTAAATAAATATTAGACATTGAAAGATATACGGCCTATAAATATATATAAATGTTGTACATGCGCATGTGACAGCGCAAACGACAACATGAAGTAAGTATAAGCGTTGCGTCAAATGAAATGCTTGCCTACACATTTACTATAAACCTACATTCTGTTATAGGATAAGCGTTGATGGATTGATTGTATATTTTCCGTATGATTATATTTATCCCGAACAGTATGCGTACATGCTCGAGCTGAAGCGTGGGCTAGATGCCAAGGTATCTTTTATTCTTTTTCACTTCATTGATATCGTCATTTTGCATATCATGAACTTAAATAGCCAAATTGCATGCTTTAGGGACATTGTCTGTTGGAAATGCCTTCAGGCACTGGTAAAACAATAACTTTGTTGTCACTTATTGTGGCGTACATGCTGGAACATCCGTTGGATGTAACGAAGTTGATTTATTGTTCCCGGACAGTACCAGAGATAGAGAAAGTTATAGAAGAATTGAAAAAACTTATAGACTATTATGAGAAAGAAACCAAAAGCAAGCCAAAAATTGTTGGTTTAGTTCTTAGCTCGCGTAAAAATATGTGCATTCATCCCGAGGTAATTAAGGCTTAATTCATAAAATTGATTGTCTCAGTTGTATAATAAAATTGATTGTTTTTTTACACGTAGGTCAGTAGAGAGCGAGAAGGTAAAATTGTAGATGGTCGTTGTCATTCCCTCACCGCATCGTATGTACGAGAGAGACATAATTACGATGAATCTACTCCAATTTGTAATTTTTATGAAGGATTTGATATGGAAGGCAGGGAACAAATTATCCCTTCCGGTATTTATTCCATTGATGATTTGAAAGAGTATGGGAAAGATCGTAATTGGTGTCCATATTTCCTTGCGAGATTTACAGTAAGAAACTTCACAAATTCTTTTATTTTTGTGCTTATAAACCATTTAAATAATAAGTTGATAAAAAATTAATAAACAATGTTTAACACTTGCAGATCTTGCATGCACAGATTGTAGTATACAGTTATCATTATTTATTAGATCCAAAGATCGCTGAAACTGTATCCAAAGAGTTAAGCAAGAGTTCGGTAGTTATCTTTGATGAAGCTCATAATATTGGTATAAGAATTACGTTCGTATCGGTACTCAAATAATTTACATTACAAGAAAATGAAAATTTATAAATTTTAGATAATGTCTGCATTGATTCCATGAGCGTAAAGATAAACAGGAGGATAATGGAGAGAAGTTCAACTAATATACAACTCTTAGAGAAAACTGTGGCTGAGTAAGTATTTCCAAATCTTATATATCATTGTTTCTTCTTCTTTGATGTTACAGCCTGCGTCAAGTCTCGGAAAAAATCCTATCCGACATTCCTTACATATAATACATTAAGATTTACAATAATACAGAGATTCTTGATATATATTTTGATAGGATGAGAGAAGAAGATGTAAATAAATTAAAAGATGAATACGAGAGATTAGTCGAGGGATTGAAGGATGCTCAATTCCAGAGAGAAACTGACGTCATCTTAGCGAATCCTATTTTACCGAATGAAATACTTGAAGGTTAAAAAATGACCATATTTTAAAAATATTTCTTGCGTGCGAGATGTTCAAACGATTTTTCTCGATTAAAATTCTTTTTACAGAAGTCGTTCCGGGTAACATAAGAAATGCCGAGCATTTTGTCAGCTTCCTGAAACGATTCGTCGAATATTTGAAGACTCGCTTACGTGTTCAACACGTCGTGCAAGAATCGCCCGCGGCATTTCTAAGGGATATCCAAACAAAGGTTGCTATCGAAAGGAAACCATTGCGATTTTGCGCACAAAGATTAGCGTCCCTCTTACGTACTATGGAGATAACAGATCTAACAGATTTTTCTTCGATAATTTTGGTGACGCATCTTGCGACATTGGTCTCCACATACACGCATGGTTTCACGATTATAGTAGAACCATTTGACGACAAAACGCCGACAGTATTGAATCCAATTTTACATTTTAGCTGTCTAGATTCTTCTATCGCTATGAAACCTATATTTGATAGATTCCAGTCCGTTATAATTACTTCTGGGACATTGTCCCCGTTGGATATGTATCCTAAAATTTTAAATTTTCATCCAGTCATAATGTCGTCGTTTACAATGACATTGGCTAGGCCATGTCTTCTACCTATGGTAAGTTAAAACATATTAGAAATAGTGATATTTTATCAATATTTTATCTTTTGTGCCTTCCCATATCAGATCGTTTCCAAAGGTAACGATCAAGTTGCCATTTCGTCTAAGTACGAGACACGAGAAGATGTGGCTGTTATAAGAAATTATGGTCAATTGTTGGTCGAATTCGCTGCGACAGTGCCCGACGGCTTAGTCTGCTTTTTTACATCGTATTTATATATGGAATCCGTTGTGGCCGCTTGGTACATATACATAAATTTAATGAAATATATTACGTTGAAATTTTGTGACAATAATTTATATGTGCATTCAATGTCACAGGTACGATCAAGGAGTTGTGGATCAACTTCAGAGGCATAAATTATTGTTCATCGAAACTCAGGATTCGGCAGAAACCAGTCTAGCTCTGATCAACTACATAAAGGCTTGCGAGAATGGTAGAGGAGCCGTTTTGCTCTCAGTGGCTCGTGGAAAGGTTTCCGAAGGTGTCGACTTCGATCATCATTTAGGCAGAGCTGTATTAATGTTTGGCATACCTTACGTGTACACGCAATCACGTATTTTGAAAGCGCGTTTAGAGTATCTTAGAGATCAGTTTCAGGTAAATTCAATGTAACATTAAAACCATTAAAATCATTGACCATTTCTACATATTTCAAACTATATATGCTTCTGTAATGTCCTTTTAGATTCGAGAAAATGATTTCTTAACTTTCGACGCCATGAGACACGCCGCACAGTGCGTAGGACGTGCGATTAGAGGGAAAACGGATTACGGTATCATGGTGTTTGCGGATAAGGTAAATTTCTTTAGAAAACAATTTATCATATATATATGTACAAATATATTTCTGCATTTTGTAATAATATGATGAGTTTTTCACGTTTATGCTACTGTAGAGATTTTCAAGAATAGATAAGCGAAGCAAATTACCGAAATGGATACAGGAACATTTGAGTGATAGCTTATGTAACTTGTCAACCGAGGAAGCTATACAGGTAACGCTAAATTTCGTAGCAGGTGTGATTAGAAACTAGTTTTGCAATTTGTTCAGTAATAATGTTTATTTACAATTTTTAGATCAGTAAAAGATGGTTACGACAAATGGCACAGCCATTTACGCGTGAAAACCAGCTGGGATTATCATTATTGACAAGAGAACAACTTGAGAAAGAAGAGGCTGCCAAGATTGAACAAAAGGCTCAGCAAAATTGATAGTATGACATTGACACTAGGCCGAGCAGTATGTTTTATTTAAGCAAAGTAATCTGCGCCATTTATAGAAAGTATATTGCTGTTCATATGGTGTAATTATATATTGCTTGTTGTACAAAAAGGCCTATTTATTATAATTTGTACTTTCAATCGCACTGTATTATAAGGAATGTAAAATATAAGATACTTTTCCAATAGCGGCAAGTATTTCGTTGACTTAAGCTTACGTTCCACAATTTCAGCAAGGTTCATTAAGAACATGTGATGCAATTAAAAAAATTTTAATAACAAAATATCATAGAGCGGATTTTAACAGCGTAGAAAATACAGACGTATTTATACATATAATTTATTCGATATCACCACCTCACAAGAACTTGATCACCGTCCTGTATTGAATAGTAACTAAGTTCTTGTAATGGTTTGTCTAACGAGATTTCATCGTTCGATAGCTGAAATATTATAATATTTATATATTAATTAAATTCATAAATGTTTTTGATATTAAAAAAAAAAAACTTACATTTCGTGGGATAAATGAAAGAGCCGGAATCTTTCCACCTGTTTTGAAAAGTCTTTGGACAAGTCCAATCATTTTTTGAACTTCCATATCTTTAAGTAATTTTCTCTTAATCCCTCTAGGCTGACGTGGATCGTCCGGACATACAAACTCCACCGTTATCACATTGGAAACCATTTCTACTTTCGGCTTAGCCGAAGGAATGTCCGCAATTCCATATTCTGAAGATATAAAATAATTTTTCATTTTACAAGAAATTGTTCAATTGTTCAATAATTAAGTTCAATTTCGCTTTTTAAGTAATTTTTAATAATGTAAAAAATGTAAAGTTTAGAAGTATTTTTTACTAGAGTGAAAAATATAAAGTTTATACGTACTATCTACTAAGATAGGATATCGCTGATGTTCATTTATAAATGATGTTCTCTTTTCTAAATTATTTTCAGTTTCTAGCCACACTGGTAAATACAATTTTAAGTAATCATATTCGGCGCCTCTCCTTTCATCGTAAAGTATCTCTGTACCATTTAAGCTCTTTAATTTCGCTATTCTTGCGATTATCAATTGTCGAGCAGTCTCTACAGTTTCGTTCTTCAAAATGGGATTTCCTCTGAATTTTAAGTCTTCTAAGTTTGATAGTTTGTCCAATTCGCTAATTGATTGCCACTAAAATTATGTCAAATAATGATTCAGTTAGAAATTTTAATTGCATAAATGTAAAAATGCATTTTTTTCGATTAATATTATCCATGAAAACCTTTATTTATTACCTCTGATATGTGATTTTCCGAAATATGTAGTTGACGTAGCATAGGAAATAAAGCAGTCTTATCTGTTGATGTTGAAGATGGAAATTTAATTCTATCTATTTTATTTAAATTCAAATTAAGATATTCTAAGCTGCAAAAAGAATTTTTCTTAGTATTATATGAAATATACATTTTATGCTTTTTAATAAAAAATAAAATACACATACATACACAAAGAAAAAAAGACAATTGGATATTTTGTAATGTAACTTACCACGGAAGGAAACCGAGTTTAAGTATCTCATCCCAACTTGATATTAGATTTCCTTCAAGTATTAATGTAACTATTTTCATTAAATTAGTATTTGCCATTATATCTTCTATAGTCGTGACAATATTAAAAGAAATTGAAAGTTCTTCAATCGATGGAAACATGGATATACATTGCCGAATATCAGACCAGTTATAATTCATTCTAGCTATAGTTAAATGCTTGACTGTTGGAAACGAATCTTTTAATGCTGTCACATCTTCTATAGGCAGATAGTTTTCGCTGTGAATATAAAAAGTGAATTCTTATACAGTTATAATTTATTAACATATATTATTGATATTTCTTGACACATTATTTAACATTAACATATATTTTGGAAAGGAATTTCTTCAAAAATATAATCAAGATAAGGAAATTTTGTACCTGACATTAAGACGTATCAGAAAACGAAGCTGGGAACATATATCTGCTACAATTTTCCAGGAGTTGATTAAATTTCTAGATAAATCCAATTCCTCTAAATTAGGACACAATTCTTCCAATTCCCGTGGCTCTCCCGCATCAGATACACACTGTTCTCTCAACCACACTATTTTTAGTTCGTTAAACTTGCTCTGTTTTTTGTTCACCTTGGAAAAACCAACAAGTTCCAAAAACGGTGCATTGATTTCTTTCCTTAAACTCGACACCTCGTCCCTGTCTATGCCCGCTAATTCATCGTCAATTAGTCCATAGCGCATCTTGATTGCTTGTGGACAAGATATCCCAAACTTGGCTTTGCCCGGTCGTATAAAAGAGCCTGATGTAGAATGTCTGTTGAAAATTATACACAAAGTTTCTATCATGATTACAAAATATTATTGATCGCTCATGTAAATTGTTTCATTTTACCTGGCTTGAAAATACTCTACACCTTCGTACGTGCCATTGTGTTTGCCACGAGTCGAATCGTCCCAGTCTATGCCCAACCACTCTCCCTTAGTGTTTCCAACAGGTCCGATGTATTTTAATGTACCTCGATATCCGTCGCATTCGATACGGCTTGGAATCTCATACTTTCTATCCTCTACCATACCTAAAAAAAAGATTAGAATGACAATCAACCTATGACGAAGAAACATAAGAGTCCTTCAATCGACTATAATTCAGATCCGATAAACTAATTGCGATATGCAAAGATGTTTATGAAATTTAATAAAAAAACGTAAGAATTTTATGTAAGAAAAAACGTACCTATCGGAGGATACAGATTGCTTCAGATTGCGGCTGACAGTATAACCTCTAATTCAAAAACGCACATTGAGAAAATAGGATCGCGATATCGCCGCGCGCGAGGAACACGTGAATGTTAGAAAGTATCGCAAAAAGCAAACGGAGATGTTGGGACGAAACGAATTATATACGGTGATTCACTACCTCTCTATTTTGTATTTCACGAGAGCTTCACTGTAGAAGGCATTCCTGTTAGGCATTCACACGTCCCACACCGTATCATGTATATAGATGTGTACACAGATACATACGCCTGAAATGTATACCTATGTATGAAATATATATTTTTTTTTGCAACGCGTGCATGTAACTTGAATTAAAAGCTTAATTTTCAAAAGATATTCTTGCTTTTTTCATAACACAAAAATACGAACACAAAGATTTGTCTCTCTTTAGATAAATATGAAAACATTAATTAATAAAATTATTAATTTAATAAAATCTATAATCAATATATCACATGCAGTAAAATATCGACAGTTTGGAAACGGAAAATAAATATTTTGATTTTATTTGTCGGAAATTCTGTAAACATTACATACTCTACACATGTAACATAATGTAATATTAAAAAAATGTACAATCGTGTGCTAGAAGATATATAGTGCGCATAAATACGTATCATTTTCACTCGCGTTAACTTATATAATGGTTCTGGTTTCTCACATCTATACTGTTTATATATAATATATATATTACCGCGTTTGATAATAATCTCTGATTGTTTGTTACATAGTATAACATTACATCCAATACATTGAATTACATTGTATTTAAGGACTTATTGCTCTGGCGCAAAATATGTATTAAGCACCTAACATGTAATTGGCAATGTTAGCGCCATGCAGGATTTCGATCCAGTAACCATCGGGGTCTTTAATAAAAGCTATTCCTTTCATTTTGCCATCATTTGGTTTCTTCACAAATTCCACACCATACATTTCAAACCTCTGGCACGCTTTGTCAACATCAGGTACCGCTATTCCAATGTGACCTGTATTTCAAGAGGTAGAAAAATGCATTATTTGTAAAATTACAAAAATTTTAGTTGCTTTTATATATTCTTGTTTTGTTTATATAACATAATAATTTTAAGAATAATTTATATATATAATAATTTTCTCTTACCAAATCCTTTGGGATCTGCATTTCCATTATAATATTTTACATCAGGATCCGTTTCTGTTCCCCAATTGCTAAAATATGTATTCATTTTATGTAAAAATATATTAACTTTCACGAGTTCTCGCAAAGTATCTAAAAAAAATTATCATATATTTTAAACTTACTGAGTTAATTCTACGGTTCCTTTTCTACGAAATGTCCATTCGATACTTTCTCTACGATCGAGTGGTATTTCTTTCTGATCCTCATATCCAAGGAAATATAAGGAGAATTGCATTTCTGGAAAGTCAAGCTTTTGCAACAAGGTCATTCCAAGAACTTCGGTATAGAAAGGTAATGATTTTCTTGGATCTTTTATACGGTACATTGTCTGCTGCATTATAAACCCATTTGTCGAGGGATCTGGAGTTTTACAAAGTTTGCGAACTTCGCTGTTGCTCAAACCCAACGGCTCACCCATCTGCAATTTAAAACATATCATTATTTCCTGGAATAATTTCAGCTAAATTTTGATCAATTTAAACAGGGATTAATTTAACCTGCAGAATTATTTATAAAATTTTTAATTACAATTTGCTATCCCTAATCTCTTTTTATGTATTAAACAACAGAAATAATTACTAATAATTCTATCCATGTTGATAAAATACTGTAGGTATTCTTGAATGCAAGTGCATAATCAATTAAATTACTTTTTAAATTAGAATTTAAATCACTTTTATTATGAAACAATGTATCTTTTTAATTTAATATATCATTTATAATTCTTTGTGTGACACTGTTTATATTATTATTTTAATTTTTCATATTGCTTAATCAAGCGACATATGATTACAAGTACATATAAAGTGTCGCGCATGCAATCTGCTATCATCTAATTGTTATCTCTAATGCAGGAATCGGAAGTTGGTATTGCTACAAGACCAGAAATGATAAGGCGAAAGTAACTCGCAACATTTCAAGCTGATAAAACTTGTAATAATTTGCAAAGTAATTCTGCTACATCATTGTATTTGTTTTCAAACAGTGCTACAATTTTCATTACACAATATCAAAATATTGATATTACAGTAGAAAAATTAGCATTTTTTCTGTTTTTTAACATTTTTATGATCACTATGCTTACAATAAAATTCAATAAACTTTAAACTGTTTAATTTATATATCATGGTTTATCTCTTTTAGTTTGGAAAATGTTTTGTATATTTTTATATATGTAAAGTATATAGAATTTTCAGTTTTAAACTGTATAATATGTACCTATATAAAACTATAACTGTACAGAGTTACATATATTATGTATATTTTATTTGTTCATTTGTAAGAGCGAAAGTTACACCGTTATCATGTATTTTCCATTGTTCAACTGCACATTGTTCTATATTGACGCGATGCTGACACTTTGCCGCTTTTGTCACGACGTTTTACGGATTTATCGACTGCGATTATTTCCGGGCCGAAGAGTTTACAGATAAACCATCACCGTCATTCAAGGACGCGCCTATTCCCGGCATCAATATTCGCTCACCACCATATGGCAATTCGAATCGGCTGTGAGACTCGTAGGCAATTGTCAGCGATACATATCGATCGCACGTCCAACTTCGCGGCCCATATTACACACGCAGCATCCAAATCGCAGCGTAGAACTGTCTCCTCGATCGTTCCTCGAAAACCTGCTGCGAAGTAGTTTTCACGACAACTCGGTCGCACAGTTCCGGTTGTGTTATCGCGTTTGTCACGTTCGTCGACGCGTCCTTCGCGCGCAGAGAGACAGAAATTAATTCCATTCCCTTACCTCTTCCTCGAAAGACGCCAGAGTAAATGCAACGCCGTACGCACGAGAAAAAAATTTCACGCGAGCAAACGCGAGATGAGAGAGAGAGCTACGTACACGGACACACGGACGCACGAACGCTTAATGTCGGCAACTATCTATATATAGCGTGCGCTCGGCGTCATAAAATGTCTTCCACATCAAGTTACACCAATTTTGGGCGTATGTCACTACAAGCATGCGCATCGTACCTACCTATCGACGTGTCGTAACAGCGATTGTATTCGAGATAACAGCTCTATCGCGACGCGATACAGCTCTCATGTGACAGCTTTACGTTTGACATATTGCAATTAAAAAATAAATAAAGGTTACGTGCAATTAAGCAAAAGATGCGTTTGCCTGTCGTCGGTAAATTGTTGACTGTCGATAAATTACTTGACGTCGATAATCATTTGTTTTAATAATTTTTATTCCGTAATTTAAATGTAATTAACGTAATCAAAAATATAAGAATAAATGAAGATTCACGTAATTCTAAATATTTATTGCTCATTCCCATTCCAATAATTAAAATCCTAAGAATTGAAAATTCAAGAATTTTTAATATTTCAAGTGCAGAGATAAAATGTGAGAAATTAGACTTGAAAATTGGCAAAATGCAAAATTAAGAATGACATACTAAATAAAAATTTAGAAAATTCTTCAAATTTTAGATAGCGCAGTCTCCTTGTCGGTTATGTTCTCCCGACACTTTATCGACTTTTGAGATTGTCGTGTTAAAATCTCTAAACTTGAAACTTTCGAAATTACAATTTTTAAAATTTTTATTAGTTTAATATTTGGAAATAGACGGAGAGACTTGCATATTGACAAGACGTTTCGTATCGTTAACGCAGGTGTTATTACATTTTTGTAAATTATAAAATATTATATATAATTGTCAATGTACAATATTACATACACAATTACTGGCATTACAATTCAGTCGCTTAAATTATTGATTACTTTCTCTTTCGTTCGTTTATACGCTATGCGTAGGCACGTGACACGTTTCCCGTGGAAAGTGGAGTAGCTCTTTCATTGAACGCGGCGATTGTGACGCTGCTTCTCGTTTTACCTTATCTGTCAAACAGTGGCGAGCCCGAGGCCTGAGACCGAATCGGGACAGCCGATCGTCGGGAGTGGTTCCCACGAGACTTAAGCGACGCAATGGCGCACTGGTTTCACCGTAACGTGCTGAAAGCAACGTCGAATCAGAAGTTTGAACTGAAAGTCTCTAATCCTACGGACGCCACCAGAAAGCTTTGCAGGTTAAAAGATCTCTGATATAAATCGTATCCTGCGTATTTCGTGATTGCCACTTGTTGATGATTTTTTTTAGATCGCTTGGCTGCGATATCCGAAAACTATCGCAAATATAATTATTAAAACTCAATGATATTTGCATTATAATATATTAATTATATATTAGTAATGAAATGTCAGTTTCACATTTCTTTCTTATATCTAATAAATTCTCCTTTTCTCTTTAAAAAAATTAAGGCTTTTTGTTAAGAGGCCTTCGTGTTTTCAGTGATTTAAAGCTGTCAAGAGCCAGACTTCTAGATTTGATAAGAAATGCGAATAATACCAGCGATACAATAGAGCCTGCATTTCTCAGTTATCTAAGTTTACTGTATGGATTTTTATGGGAAGTCAAGCCGTCCGAGGAAGAGGCGCAACACGTCGGCAGACCCAATCCTAGCAAGCTCCGAAATGCTCTCGTGTTCAAATGGACGCACACGTTACTTGGTGGTGGCACATTGTAATTAATTATAAAAAAATATTTGATGAATTTAATTCCAAGATAGTCTCTGAGCGATTTTATGACTTTAATTACAAATTTTTTATTGAAGCTCCAGCACTGATTCTGTTTATGAAGCAGCTAACATGAGTGTCAATGTAGGCCTTTGGTTTATGAAGCATGCCGCAATGATTGCTGCAAAAGATGAGTAAGTATATGAATTAAACAAGATTTTAAAATAATTCTAAACGTGCGTTATTACATAAAAATATAGAATCCTGTAAAAAGTACTTTTTTTATTATGATATATTTAATTGATTTTATATTAATTATGATATATTTTGTAATCGATTTGCTAATGTGTATAATTATCATAATTATAGCATAACAATGAACGAAGCTAAAGAAGTACATAGTATGTTAAGACGAGCCGCCGGAATATTTACCTTTGTGCAGACTGAATTTTTGCCACAATTGGCAAATCCACCACCTTTGGGAAGTGATTTAGATCCTCGTGTACTAAATGCATATGTTAATCAGTGCACGGCGGAAGCGCAGGAAGGTTGTATTTATGTGAAAACGTGATTTTAATAAGTTTACTTGAATGTACTTACATTTCTTCGTTTTTACAGTGACAGTCGCTAGAGCAGTAGAGCTCAAACATAATTCTAGCTTGATATCAGCTTTAGCCAATGAGACCAGCAAGTTGTTTCTGGACGCTGCCAACACTCTTCATCCATTCAAGCCAGAAATATCTGCCCAATGGACAAAATATCTGGAGCTTAAATCAGCGTTTTATCAATCTTACGTAAGTCTACAAATTTATAAAAGTCGATCTCTTAATTACAAATGATCGAAAAGATTTGTTATTATTTCTTATTACTGCTTATTTACGCTATGTAAGCTTGCTCATGTTCTGATTTTTCTAGGCTTATAATTATTGTGGTGAAAATTTGTTGGCAATGGATAAATGCGGCGAAGCGATACGAGCGATGCAGGAAAGCGAATCATGTTTAAAGAAGGCGAAAGCGCTCTGTCAAGAATACGGGAAAACGAACGGGCCTGCACCTCGCGTTAAACCGGATCAACATGCTGTGTTTAGACGCTTGGCGCCCATAGTGAAACTTACTCTTGATAAGTGTAATCGAGAAAACGGTTTGATGTAATTATTTCTTATTTTTTATTTATTATTATGTTAATTCATCATTAAAATATATAACGCGTAAATACATTAATTCGAATTTAAATATTAGATATCATCATACGGTACCGGGAGAAGTTCCAACCTTAGATACTAAAGCTACTTACGGCTTGGTCAGCCCGATCGACTTCCAAATGCCATCACCAAATCCTATCTGGAATTTGGACACATACAGAGTATTAACTGGAGTAGCGGCGGCGAAAGCGGAAAAGGAACAAAATTTGCCGCCAGTTAAAGAAGAGGCGATTCATCAAAGTAGCAAGGAACCGAAAAATGTAAGCGGTTGCACGCTACAATAAAGCTCCCTACGTGCAACTATATATAGGCCGTTTGTAAATGCTTTTTTTTTTTGTCATGGTGATATTAATTTTAATTGCAATAGACATGTGTGGACGGCATTCGAGTTAGATGACATACGTGTACGCGTCGTATGCATACAAGTACAAATGCCGTTGTATGAAACATGAGGTGTTAATTGTTAGATAAAAAAAAGAATACAGGATAGAATAATTATTTGTCATTATAAGTACTGCAAGTGCATTTCATTCAGTATTAAACATCGCAATGGATAAATAATGGATAGACGACAAAAGAGAGATTAATCTATCAATATCTGCTTTGCCTGCACATGTCTGAAACTTTTTAGCGATCATCTTTTATGTTTGTGTCAATGCGAAATTACATATGTAATGTGATTCGTATGTAACTTGCTTTTATCGTATGTAATTAATACTATAACTATCATTGTAAGTACAAGCAATTCCTTGTTGAAAGCAAGGAATTGTTAATGTCGCAAACATTATTTTAATCGCTATGACCTAGTCAATGCTTTAGTGAAACTAAATTGTTTTAATTGTTTTAATGCGAAGGAGAAAATTTTCGCAAATAATGTGCATGTAATGCACATTATCAGTATGTATTATAACAAAGAGACGCAAATCTTTTTCTACATATTTTTTATAAGCTATAGGTTTAAACGTATAGAACGTTCAATTCAGATTATAAAGATATTACATGTATAAAAGTGTCTCAAAAACATGTTGTATAAGCTAATGCCAAGCATTAGTTGTTGCTAAATTATATCAAAATTATCTTTGTTAATAATTATTATTTGTGATATGCAAAGCATTATATATACATGACCAGTTAACTATCGAAATTAAAAATTTGCAAATTGCCGCACTTCGATGTTGGCTTTGAGAAATTATTTATATACACGTAATAAGAAATTTCGTCAGTTATTAAAGCATTTGGAAGAATTTTTGTGTGCAATATTACCGAGATCAATGTAGCAATATTCTATCTATGTAACATAGACAATAAAGAATATTAAATTGTGTATAAAGATCTTATTTTATATTCAAACATATTTTTCCTACAACTAATTACGCATGTATATAAAATATAAACTTAAATATAAATATAAATTTACTTTTTCAGAATTTACTTATCTGCTATTTATACAATCTGCACGTTAAAACTAAACATAAATACTATATCGCTAAATAAAAAAGGAAATATTTACATTTTCGCTATCGATAACAATTCGAATTCAAAATGGCAATGCTGCTGATTTCGAGGAGTTATCGGAGATTTTAATTGGCTGCCAGATAGAGAATTTGTGAAGCTGTGTTCCAAGAATTTCTGGTAAGTCTCCGTTCGCCGGCCAATCAGTTGGTACATCCGATGAAATCAGGTTAGACAACTATTATCCAATTGGTTTCCAACAGCTTCATTCTTGTTCGCACGCGCCTAACCTGACCCTGGCCGACCATGGCATTCGATCGGATAGCGATACGGAAAGGACGCGCGAATCGTCCGATATTCCTGCTGCCTTGAAATCGACGATGACGCGCGGCTACATCGCGGTGGTGAAATAGCGAACGCCGGTAAGGAGATACGTCGGTGATAGTGAAACGCGGATGCGGGAATGCCGATGTCGGAGCGACGCGGTAACTAGATCCGCCGAGATGAAGTAGACTTTGCCTACGCGTGAAACATAAATATACCCGTGACGAAGCAGTGTCTCGAGAACATCCAGGTTGGTGATCGGTCTTTTCCTCGTCGAGTCAAGAGGTAAGAGGAACGACTTGGCATTGTCGTCCGATATTCGATGAAATACAGTAAAATAACGGATCTTCCATAAACACTCTTCAATGACAACACATCGAATCGTATATACTTCATTCGCGCTGATGGCAAGCAGATACTCGCATAGTCAATAAAGTGGATCTATATTTTTGCGCCGCTCTATTAATTATTAATATGTAAATATCAAAAGGTGTAACTTGATGAAAAACATAAATTATGTATAAACTTAACGCTATTTTATAGATTTATTAAAATTTATTAGATTTTCTATTTTTCTTAAAATATGTTTCAATTCTATCAATTGAGTGATATTCCTATATATGTAAACAATCTAATTTTCATTAGGAAACATTTAGCATTTACATAAATGTGAATAAATATTTTTTTTTCTATTCCATTCACTTTCGTACGCATATTGGATAATGCTGAACTTTCAAGTCCTCTTTTGAAGTCTCAAATTTTTTCTTAATATTTTGCAATTTCCATCTATTCCTAAGCAGAGCAGGAAATAAAAATGGAGGAGAGACGTAGCAGTAGAGACACAGTAGAAGAAGAGGAATTGGAAGACACTGAAAATATAATAATTAACGAAGTAGATGGTTTACCAAACTTGCATCCAAATTATGAACAGTTAGAACTCAAATTTAAAAGAGAAAGAGATGACACAAATAGATCGATCGACGAGTTGGTTCACGACGAAGATCTACCAACTTCTGTAATCGTTACAAATGTAGATCCTCGAGTTTTTAAGTGTGACGATTTGAAGGTAATAAATATTTTGTATGAGATACCGCGAAGTAAGAGGGAACCTCTGTTACATCGTATGATGCTGTGTCTTTACAGTCGGCCATAGAAAATCTTTTCAAACAGTTTGGAGAGGACGCTACGTTTCAATACTTCAGATCTTTTAGAAGAATGAGGGTAAACTACAGTTCTCCCAGTGCTGCAGCAAATGCAAGGATACAGCTGCATCAATCACATTTTGGGGAAACTGATATTAATTGTTATTTTGCACAACCAGTTACGCCTATAGGTTCGTAATCATTGCAGGATTCTAAAATGTTTGAATCAAGTGTCGTTTCACTGATGAGATTAATAAAGTATAAAAAATTTACATATTCATGAAAATGTAACTTATAGATATGGAGGATCAACATCTTCAACCACCCGCACTTACCAAACAGTTCCTCATATCTCCTCCCGCTTCTCCGCCGGTCGGTTGGGAGCCACGTGAAGAAGGAGAACCGCTCGTTAATTACGATTTATTAACTGCTATAGCCAATTTATCCGCAGGTTACTATTGATCCTTATTATTTAAAACACCAATTTCATATTTTACATAAATATTAATATTGCAGGCGACGCACACGAGATACATCCAGGAGGGTCGGGGCAGCCAGGCATAGTTGTGCACGTTTGCGAGAGCGCGAATCCGACGAAAAATACGCCTCGCATTCAACACACACGATGTCCGGAACATTAATTCCCTCCCTTTATCCGCGTCTCCGATTTGTCACACGATACATTTTTATGTCCTATTAAAAAGTCAGACAAGCTGACAAAAGGGCACATCTAGCAAGCGATTTTAAATTAGCGTTACATCAGAGTTGCAATTCAAAACTAATTGCGTGGCTGGTATCCAATTGACGAAAGTATGTGAAAAAAATTACAGCTCGATACAGACAATGATGCGGAGTCTGATATCTACCGAGCTTCTCGCGGGTAGCAGTGATCTATAAATACTAACGATCTATAAATATCCGTTGTTATATATCGATCAAGATAGAATTCATTTGTGTTTATCTTGAGAATTGGTGAAGGGTATGCTTGCGCTCCATTTCTTAAAATCTACGTAGTAGAGATTCGAGAAATTTCAAGTTTGGCCTATTATTGTTTCTATATTTCACTCAGTGTCAATAATTGCATATCGTGAGAAATTACGTCCACTCTGATTAAGCTAACGATTAATGCATCGACAACAAAAATCGTTGGAAATATATTCAGAGATTTTGCAATTCTACCTCTCATTGTCAGTGTGTTACTTGTATTCTTAAACAGCACGTAATGCATAACAATCTTGTTGTAACTCCACAAATGCTAATATTAGAATAATCGATCGAATCAAAAAGTTTAACAGCTTTCCTTCATTATTTATTTAGTTTCGTGTATTTCTTTTTCCGTTTTAAGCTTTCAAGATTATATACTTGTTGAATTTTTCATTTTGCGTGCATGCAAGAAGAAAATCTACGGAAATCTAATTAATATGTATGTGATACGCATTAATATGTATGTGATATGTGTGTGCATACGAATGTATTATTCTAAAAATATCGTGTGGTTCTTCGTTCTGTGTTTTCCATAGAAAACTAGCTCACATTAACTTGAACATGCTATCCTAAAGCTATATCTCTATGGTCTCTTGTTAATGAAGTTTATGAAAACTTATTGTTATCACTCTGCTCTTTAAGAGGATTAAGTTAGTAAGAAAATAAGCTAAACAGATTTCGAGACATATGTGGTCATATCAGCGTTACTGATTTATGCCGAAGCAGTATGGTGATTGTGTATATGTATATATTGTTCTGTACGTGAAACGTATATAATTCCTGCAAGATCTGTGACCTAAAAGTAATTGTTGAATATTTATAAATACTTTATAGCAGCACTTACTTTTGTATAGTGTGGTTACCGTTTACATTCTCCTGGCGATGAAATGGCGTAAAACCGTTTCATTATTAATTTCAATCTTTCTTTACCGAACAATTCTGATCCTAAACAAATACGAATAATTATTACAGAGAAAATAATGTACAAATGATTTGTATCAAAGAGAAGAAAATATAAATATAAATTATTTTACGTTAAAATTCTGATATATATTATATACATAAATATAGCCTGAAGTAAGCGCTACTTGTTGTCGCGTGAAATTCATTACGTTTATCTGCACAATAGAAGGTAAAATGGAAATCGATTCGATAAAAACGTGTTGTACACAGTTATGAAATACTCTGTCGTTTAATTCATTGAGATTTTATACCATTACACTCGTCTTTCACTTGATGAAGTTATATAAAAGCTTTATACATATAACCGTCGTTATTATTTGCTTAAATAACTACTTTTTCTGACTTATTCCGATGATTCGAATCATCGTGACTGTTCCAGATGTAGAAAAAATAATCGTACAAATACACACATTTCTATCACCTTTAAAATCAAGTTTGGTGTTGCGAGGTATATATGCTTATACGCATTAAAGTATTGTAGGCCATTAGACGTTATTTGTCGGGCTTTTATAATGTGTATCTGAAAATGAATATCATCTCTTCGAACGCCGTCCGCAAATTTGATTATAAATTCTAGGGCTAAATGAAGAACGTGTTATACTGTGTAGAGAATGTCCGAACGAATGTTTTGCAGTAGTCCACATTAATCATTTAATTAGTGACGAGTAAATCCGTATGTAAAGCATTATATAGTATATATATTATATATATATATATATTTATTTATTCAAGTATATGCGAATTTTTATTATTTACGATTGAATTTAATGCAATGTACATATATATGTGCACTATCGTTCAGATTTGTGCAAGAATCTATCGATCTTTAGTGCCAAATTGTTGTTGTGTGTCGATAATATACAACAAAAGCTTTTAAAAAATTTAATTAAAGTATAGATTCAAAGAAAAAAATATAAAAACATTTCAGGAATTTTTTTAGCGAAATATAAACGATTAAAATGGTAATGCCATCGGTGTATATATACATATATAATTTCCTTTTAATTTAATAAACCCACGTACTCTTTTCTAATTAGATTAATATAGATTAATGCCAAAATAAACGATAAATGCTAGTTCATCGTGGTACAATATTGTACATCTTTCTTATTATTATTGCGACACTTTCTCCAGTTTGCTATACATTTCACTTTATTCACGTATAATAAATCGGCAATTGTCGGAGATGATTGCAACTTTGTCCTATCGACTTTGTATCTCAAGATTCAATACAATATATCGTTCTTTTTTTCTTTCCACTGCACTGTAAGAAAACAGGTAAAACATAATCGCGCAACGCGACGGACTCGAATGTATCCTCACACATGAGAAAACTAAATCCTTTTTTTTATAAAAATATAATATTAACCACAGAGCTCGAACAATCTTGCATGTATGTATAATCCCGTGTTATGCCATATACACAAACGTATTAATATCGTCGTCGTGTCTTCGAATATATTTGTGTTCAATGAGCCATTCGATCTGTTCCTTTATCATCTTTTTACTTGGCAAGAACATATTTTTCAATATATCCACTAGTTCGGTCTGCAATTGCGCGTTAGTGATTTTTTTGCGCATCTTTAAGATCTTGATGATAGCTTCCTGCAGTCACAAAAAATGAGAATTATTCATAGTCAATTAAACAAATGTCAATTAATATTTTTTCTGTGTATTATTATATCGCACTACTTTATTTATAAGTTTATACCTGAACTCGTAATATTCTGAGTTGTACAATAGATTGATTATCCTCTTCTCTACTACGTTCCGTTGATAATTGAAGACGTCCTATCAAATTTATTTTCCCCCGCTTTTGCATCTTGCCATTTTTTCTAACGTAGAAATATCATACAATTAATAATTACAATATAATAATTTAATTATTATTAACTTTAGAACAAATTGCATATTATTGCTTATGAATACTAAATTAAGAAAAACAAATGAGATAATCATTAAATCAAATGAATGAAATATACAATACATATTGACATTTATTGTCAATGTAAAAAATAAATACTAACACAATAGCGAATTCTTGATTAACCCAAAATCTTGTATCGTTCGCAAAATCTTTCGGGGTAGCGGCATGCGGTTCCACCAAAAGAAGTTGTCGTTTTAACTTCGGGAAGGCACACAAAGACCACAAAGTCCGTCTCAGTTCGGGATCCGGAAGCTCGGTGGCCAATCGGAGATTCTCGTAAGAGATCTTTTCGTTGGGTCGTTGATTCCAGGCAAACAACACTGCCATTTGGAAGGTCGTTACGTCTATATCAAAGCGTCCCACTTTATTTGCAAACGTTATCTGAAACATGAAATATGCATTACATTAAGATTAGCATGTTTTGAAATATTGTATGGATAGAATTTTATATTAATGTATAAAGTACCGTGCCATTCGACATGTGATGATGCCATTGCAACTTTCTTCCGCTATGCTTTTTTTTATAAAATTCTTCAACCTCTGGGATATAATCTTCTAACTGAAGCGGCAAACTCACAGTAACACGTTCGCTACCCCTGGCCCACGCACCTGCATTGAGAATCTGCAAGAAATATTTGCAATATATGCAATATATTAATATTTTAGAAAAATTTTAAAATATCTCTGTACACACATCTTTTACATATATTTTTTTCTATTTCTTTTTAATCTTAAATGAAAAATATATATATATTCTATAAAGAAACATGCATGACTTACCTTAATATTTATGCTATCTGCAATAGCAGCTCTACATTGTTCTTTAAATTGTTGATTCAGGTCTTGAGATACTTTAATATCTTGAAACATACGGGCTAATTTATTAACAAAATCTGCGGGCATGCCAACTTCACGAAGCATATCTACCATGTTTTCTTCTTTTTCTGAATCTGTTGTTGTATCTAATATTAATCGTCTAGTTAAATGCGCTTTATGATAACGCATAAATACGTCCTTATTTTGAACATATTTTAGCACCAACAGCTAAAATAAAATACGATACAGAATAAATTTTATCAGAAAGTTTAATTCTATATATATATATATATATATAGTTATATATAGTTATCTCATTATGTATACTGACCACATCTTTCAATTTACTTTCGATTTCATCAGTAGTTAATTTCTTACTGAGTGGTGTTTTTCTAAGAAGCATATCACAGAAATTCGCTAAGAGTTCCGGACACTTCGATTCGGCTAGTCCGTTATTATTAGTAATAGGTCTATTATTTAAAACAGACGCGCCACTGATTCCAGAGCCCTGCCGAGTAGGCAATTCTAATTTAAATACCTTGGCATCGTTCACAACGAGCTTATAAGCTTTATCTCGTGCTGTAAGAAACCGCGGATCATCATCGAATGCTTCTTTAACGAGTGTGGAAAATCTATGGAAGAGATCTAACAATCTTTCCACATATTTTTCGGAATCTTGAGTGATGACGTCTACAGCTGCCATCATGTCTGCTAGACCTGCGTTCGTGATATGATCTTCCAAATTTTTCAACATAGGATTGACGCCGTCGGGCACCCTGTCCATTAATTTCAGCATGAGGCGAAGTTCTACAATTATTTATTTTCGTTAATTATTTATTCTCTTAATAAGCGTTACAGAAGTATCGTAAAATTAATTGCAAACCAAGAAATTAAAATTACATTGTAAAATTAGAAGGCAAGTGATTACTTACTATCAGTTTGATTATGCTGAATCATCCGTGGACACTCCGCGAGTATCGCTGGCTTAAAGGTCGCGACTAACACCTTCACACAACAGTCCGTTAATCGTTGCATACTCGCGGTATTTGGCTCCAAGTATTTTTGAGCGCGTGTCTCCTCCTCTCTCAATTTCGAATCAGCGTAACGCATATAATTTTCGACACCATGCATAGATAGATATTCTGGCGCTTTTACCCAATAAAACGCTTCGGTGGCTTGTATGTATGCCGCCTCAAAATTTTCTCTATATATCTGAAGTTTATCCGTCGGATTTGAACACAAATTCACTGGAGCATCATAACATTATATTAGTAAGAAGTATTTTGCTACATATATATTCGTAGATATGTTTCATTTATTACCATAAGATTCTCTGACACCAATAACGAGTTGAGAATCAAACGCCTCACCATTTCTTTCAGCTCGCACTAATCTCATAGCTGCATCTTGGAGTCTTTGTTTTATTTCATTGAATATACTTTGATTCCAACTATCCAACATTAACTGTATAATAGAGGAATAACAACATACAATATATTACTTATATCATGTACAAATAGCATTCAAGTCTTTTACCTTTCTAACAATATCATCAGGTTGATTTTTTTTCTGTGCACCGGAACTAGTTTTTCCCGCGAGATACGTTTCTAGTTGTCTAAATGGTGTTGGTAAATAATTACATTGGGTAAAAAACTTCCTCCACTCGGCAATGTATGCTTTTAATAACGCCTGTTCCTCTTGATGGGCTAAAACTCTCTATATAAAAAGTCCCAATATATAATATTTGGCTATTTTAATAAGACATGTAAATAAGTGGTCTCAGTTTTTTAGCTGGAAAATAAACTGCTCCTATTTCTCACCTGTTGAGCTTGTTGTATAAAATCCATTATATCCTCCCGCAGAGCATCACGTAACTTGGGAGGCCCTTTGTCATCCCACAGGCATACATGAACGGAATAAAACAAATCCTGCCATTCCCCTTGCGTCACTGGCTCTTGCTTGAGCAGTTTCAGTATAATTGGACGCATGTACGGCCATTTGTCCTCGAATGTGAATTGTGTCCTATCCTAAATATCAATATTGTCAGACAAAAGATATAGTGTCCGAGATACGTCGAAACGCGGAAAAAGAAGCGAGAAACACGAGCCGACGAGAACGTTTAACGGATATTCGACGTGAATTCGATTAATTATCGTTAGCTGCTGGATCGATGCGATAAACAAAAAAGAAATGTTTCGAATCGTGATATCAAAGATTTGAATATCAGTGCTGCCGTTTCGCACGAGATGCGCCCGTTGTCGCGACGGTCCGCGGCGAGGTAACGCCGACCCTCGCACAGACCGAGTTCCCGAGGACGATGCCGTGCCTCTTTTTCGCAGGAATTTGTTTACTCGACATCCACTAACCTTCAACAACGCCGCCATCACAGACTCTTGGCGTGCACGTCCACCAGGATTCGCAGGATCACACGCCAATGGGCACGCACAGGCGGTTTCGCGCGAGCCTGCCGGTCGACGGGAGTTGTCGAGAGCCGGTGACGAAATTTCAGATTAGCGTGGAACGGATGGACGGCGTAGTGTGGATCGCATCGCGCCAGGACCCCGCGATCGCTCGCTCCTCGTGTGGACGACTCCCAGAGCGTCGTCCCCGGAGCGGAAAAATAAATTCGCGTGTTTCCTGCCGAAATTCCTGCGTACGCCGCGCTACCCCGATAAAATCCCTCTCGCGCGCGCGGCACGTGCCGTCACAATTCCCTATGCGACGTCCCGCAATTGGGCGATTTCGCGGGAATTAATATGGCGGTTACGCGAGGCCTCCAAATCGCGCAACTCTTTACTGTCGTGCTCGAAGGGTAAAGTTCACGTCAAAATTTTTTTTAATGCGTCACCATCTCGTTTTTTCTTTTTTTTAAACTGCTCTCGCCATTTGTATTTTCGTGCGATTGTATTTTCTTTATATCTCTGAGTTATATACACAAGATTTTCTCTCCACGCGAATTAAAGAGATACAGAACATAAAAATATATGAAAATAAATATTTGAAATTGATTACAGAACATGTATTACAAATGTACAGAATGGACAAATATATGAACATTACGTTATTATTTCATTTTTGATGCAGAGATACAAGTAATCGAAAGACCTCATCGCAGAATTGTACGAGTCTAATTTTTATAAGACGTCAATATATTCCTTTATTTTGGTCAGATAGACCTATGCTGGGTCTACAACGAGGTCGCAGTGTTGTTGCGACTCTGCGACTGATCAATCGGAGAAGAGAGCATATATTACGCAACGATTAGTCCGTGGCAGAGTCGCATCAATATGCGACTCATTATAGACCCAGCATAGAACGAACGTCTAGCGATATGATGTCACAAAGCGATGCGGCATACACATCAAGACAATAAACATGAAGGCTAATTTAAAAATGCGTTCAACTCAAAAGTTAAGTTACTTTTTCGATCTGGACTTCATGCATGTCTCAATATGTATATCTTAATATAAAAAAAAAAACGCTTTATTACACTTAAATCTCAATGGGATTCACAACAATCGCCTTTCTCTTATCTTCCTTATTGTTGTTATCCTCTTCCTGCTGTTGCAAATCGTCCTGCCCTCTGATTCTGATGTTGTGCTTCTCCTTGTACTCGTTTATCTCGATTCCCTTCTTTGTTACCTGGTCGTTTAAAGCGTCTATCACTTTCATCAACTAAAAACACAAAATGAAATTTGAACGTTATCACGTGTACCCAGATTCATTGCTTCGCTCCTAGAAGAGACAGCAATATCGATGCAACAAGTCACACCTGTTCTTTGTTTGTCACCAAAGCAGGCATCACATCTTCCACTGTGCGCTCACATAGAAGCCCGCCGATCATCCTGTAGCACTTCCTCTTGGGATCCACATTCTTTAATGTGTCGATAACGATTCTAAAACGTCAGTCGTATTAGTGGGATGACGACGAGTCGCGTTTTGTTGTACTTGGCGACCCTCGTCTCTCATGTCGATCAAATTTCGCAAAGTTAAAAAATCGCAAGCTCCCCTGGCGTTTGCGGGAGCATTTTTGATTGTCAAGAGGGGAAAAAAGCAAGCGTGCAGGTTAGGAGGGCTCATACTTGTGCTCGTTTAATTCCATTTCCATCTCGGACAGTTTGTTTGCCAGCATTCTCTGATCATTTCGAAGCGACTGAAATTCCGTCAGTATCTCCTCGGCGGTTTTCTCCCTTTTCGATGACGTCTTTGCCGGTTTTTTCTCGCTAGCCATATTAGGAATCTCGCGGCGGTTCCACTACGATCAACGACAGTATCGAGCAACGAAGAACAACAACGTTGGGAAAGCCGTGTGCGATTAGGTTAGGTTTCTCTTCGCATCGCGGATTCCTAGGGAATTTTGAAAAGCTTAAGATTTAAGTTGGCTATGAAAGAATTTTTTGCGAAAGAATAGGCAACCCAAATAAGTTTTTAGAAATTCCCTAGGATCGTGGAACAGAGTGGGAAACCTAAAATGCTCGCGGAGCTCTCCCGTTCGCGACGTTCGCGTAGTCCTGGACTGCGCAGACAGAGCTCGCGAGTCGTCACGAGCCATTTTGGTGCATCGCCGTCTGGAGCAGCTGTGCTGTGCGCAGGATAATTCGTTCGTTTCGTTTCGCCGCGAAATGTCAACGTTTGCGTCCGCGCGCGCTGCGTAGAGAGCGATGTCGCGAGATTGATAATAGAACGGCCACATCGAACCGACGTGGACACGGAGGTTGCGAAACGTCGACGTCATCGTCATCATCGTCGCGAGTGGTGGTGTGAACCTACTCGCCCGCTGGGGGAACAAAGAGATCGCGAAGCGCCTTTTATTAACCTTGACCCGCTCGTCGACAACAGTGAGTGTCCTGTTGACGAAAATAGTCGCCTCTTCGCTTGACGTTTAAAAAAGAAGAACTCTCCCCTCACCTCGTTGAGCGTTGACTAATCCGCGAAGTATATCGCGGATACATATATATACGTGAAGATACTTGTAACACAGTGCGTTGCATCCGTGTCGTCGCGCTTTTTGGCTACAGATCTCGCGTTTCCTTTGTGTATGTATATGTTGTGTATGTACGTGTTATTATATACATACATATACATGTACCTGTAGCTGTATAGATATTAAAGTCATGACGAATATTCTGGCAATATTTAAAAATGTAGGCTCCATATTTAAACGTAGTTGGCACGTAAATTCACAATGAATGACTGTGCTTTCAGATTTTGTGAACTGCTGAAGATGATGCGTATGCGATAGGAATTTTCCAAGAGTACTCATCTGAACTTCTTGAAAAACTTTAGGTTACTGAATTGTAGCCATGTTTTGTAGTGATAAAAAAATGTACCGAATTAGCTATGTAAAGACACGTTAAGATGTGTACTGGCCTGGATTACACTTGCAATTATTTCTATTGTGTATATCTTGTTGGTTAGTACTTACATATACATATTTATCTTTCCTCCAACAGTATGATTTTTCTTTGTCATTTTCTCTTGTGCTTGTTGTTTCAGTATACATTGCGTAGGAAATTTAAATGAGACAAAATGAGTAGTGAAAGTACAGAAGAAAGCCAGCGACCACCTCTGGTCCTCGAAGAAATAAATCTTGCTTCGATGCGACCTGTATTTCCAGATACAAACAAACGATGTGTAGATGTGTGGACAGAGAAGATGAATAAAGGAGTGTTGACAAGTATTAACTTTAGAGAATACTGGCGAGTTTGGGTGCCAAAGATATACAGTCCAGAGCGTAATGGCAATTGTCTAGAATGGGTCATTGACGAAGATACGGCAAACAGAATGCTTCTTAGAACTCTAGAGGAATTCATCTGTGGTGGTGATCCCCAGGTGATTCTTAAGGAACTTGGTAAAATGGACAATCCGCCATCCATATGTGGCAGAATGTTTAAGATGGGTGAACCTACCTATAGCTGCAGGGAATGTGGTATGGATTCTACGTGTGTTCTCTGCGTGGACTGTTTCAAGCAATCGGCTCATCGAAATCACAAGTACAAAATGGGCACGTCCAATGGGGGTGGATGCTGCGATTGCGGCGACACAGAAGCTTGGAAGAAGGAACCATTCTGCAAGACGCATGTTGTGGGAACGCAAGCGAAGGAGTCGCGTGGTAATAAGCTTCCTGGTGACATTGCGGAGAGAGCGGTAGTAGCTTTTGAAGCGTTATTGGAATACTGTTACGAACTGCTGACTCTGAGATATACTGTCGCGTTACCATCGAATCTCTGCATCAGAGACACAGCATTTTACTCGCTCACCCTCGATCAATTGGACATTTTCGATACTTACTGCACTGTGCTCTTCAACGACGAACATCATACTTTTGATCAAGTGATAACTATGCTCACGCGCGTTCTCAAATGTTCGCAAAAGGAAGCTGTGGAGTATGTGACAAATGTTGATAGAGAAGGTAGAGCCGTGATAAAATGCTCGATATTTCGACACTGCAACGAATTGCGTGGTGACGTCGAAAAGTTTACGTACAGACATAGCAATCGACCACTCAAGGTACTTGTCCTTCATACGCATATAGTCGCCCATCAAACATTTGCTATAAGACTGCTCAATTGGTTGCAACAATTCATAAGTCATTGCGAGGGTTTCCGCGTTCTATTTAGCAACATCGCTCTCAACACGAAACTACCTGATATGTCAGTTGTTGAAGGCATACTCACAAGAGATTCGCAACTGTGGAAATCCGCCAGAACAGTATGGCACAGATTATTCATATATGGAATGCTCATGGAATACGAGAGTAAAAAAGCGCTCGCCATTGTCTTCACTTACAATTACGGATCTGTTATGAAGGATTTTATCAAGGACGATCACGATCATTCGTTCTCGATTGTCTCGCTTTCCGTTCAGTTGTTCACTGTGCCGACTCTGGCACATTTGCTCATCGCAAAACACGAGGCGTTGTTTAATCTATTGACTACATTTATGTCTGAGAGCTCTCGACGATGTAACGCTGCTGGAAAATTGGAATTCGAGAGGAACATGCCACACCACAATTTTAAGCGAGCGCAATTCATACTTTACGACCTTCGGTACCTGTTAAGTGCAAAACCGGAAGAATGGACGGATGATTTGAGACGTGGTTTCTTGCAGGGTCTCTCATTGTTATACAATCTCTTTTCCAACATGCAGTGTATGGACGCGGTATTACGACAGGTAGGACAGCATATGGAATACGAGCCGGAATGGGAGTCGGCGTTCAATCTGCACATAAAATTGTCATCGGTCATCACGCTGGCCTTGGAGTGGTGCAGCTCGGACCGAGTTGTACTAATCAAATCCTTCATAGCGCTTCTGAAAAAACTATATGAACAGCAGGCAAACGAACAGCCGCCGAGTCAGGTGCGAGAGCTAGCAGATCATAGCGCAACGTGCTTGCAATACGATGTGGCGTCCGAACCGGTTTCCATCCATCTGCCGCTCTCGAGATTTCTCGCCGGCCTGTTCTTGCATCTGGAAAAATACAATTTACACTTTCTGTCGCCCGAATTCAACAATCCAATGAAACCGACGCCTGAACAGATCATCGAACCTGTGCTGACAGCGCAGGCTATGATCTCGCAGGTGCACGCAGGCATGTGGCGGCGGAACGGCTACTCTCTGCTAAATCAGTTATACTTTTATCACAATGTGAAGTGCCGTAGCGAGATGTTGGATCGGGATATCGTTTTATTGCAGGTTGGCGCGTCGCTGATAGAAAGCAACGAATTCTTGATTCATGTCTTAAACAGATTTAATCTCCTTAACTGGGTGCAGCCGGATTTCGAGGTGAACGCCTTGAAAAATCCGGAGGAGGATAGTATGCGGCAGACGATCAATCTAGTGGAGGAGTTCTTGGGCTTGCTTATCACGATCATCGGTGAAAGATACGTTCCTGGAATTGGTCAAGTGACCGCAGATGATCGTCTCAAGAAGGAAATCATACAGCAATTGTGCATAAAGCCTCTTTCGCACTCGGAGTTGAGCAAGACGTTACCGGAAGATGTTGTACATAATGTCCAGAGCGAGTTGGAAAGGGTGATACACGAAGTAGCGGAATTCAAGAAGCCAGTGCATACATCGGCGAAGGGTGTATACGAACTCAATCCACAGTTGTACTCGGAATACAATGTGTTTTTTTATCATTATACGAAGGAAGAACACAGCAGGTCCGAAGAGGTTCAACGAAAGCGCCGGAAAGCTCAAGGAGAGCTGGAATGCTGTCCGCCACCAAAGCTGCCTAGATTGACGGAATCATTCAGCCTTGTAGCGAATCTGTTGCAATGCGACGTTATGCTTCACATCATGCAGACTGTGTTGGAACGCGCGCATAATTTCATAGCTAGGAGTTTTTCCGAACCGCAGGTGCACAAAGTATTATATCTGATTGGCTATGCGTTGCAGGAACAGGAATCGGGCTATTATCCTTTTCTTGCGTTTCCTGAGCGAGCAGCGAAATGGAAGATTTACAAGTTGTTGGAGAATCTGACCAGTAGTCCGCGCATGGAAGCTCACAAGGATTTGCTCACATGGGTCTTGACCAAGTATCGTCAGGTCGCCAGTTTGACTGAGAAAGAAACCAGTCCGGCTCCTCTTCAGCTCGAGCAGCAGCAGCAAACAGGCGAGACTGATGCTAACACTAACAAGAAAACAGACAAAGAATGGCGGACGAAAATGGCAGCTCAGAAGCGTGCCAAGATCATGGCACAAATGGCAGCTATGCAGAAGCATTTTATGAAGAAGAATGCTACTCTTTTCGAAGCAGCAAGCTTGGATGCCAACAGCAAAACCAATGATCGTGGCTCTGCCATGGATCTGACGGAGGCCTCTTCTCAGGAAGGCAATCCAATCGCCGTCGGCATCGATCAGACTAATAGACTATGCGAATTGGAAATGTACACGTGCATTTTGTGTCAAGAGGATCAGACTGTGACGGAAACTGGTTGGGCAATGGTGTTGGCTGCGTTCGTTCAGCAGTCCACCGTGTTGTGTCAATGCCACGGCGACTTTCAAGAGCCCGACCCGCTATATCTGTCGGCAAAATTGGGCATGTCACCGCATACGAGCACGTGTGGCCACGTGATGCACGTTCGCTGTTGGCAGGATTACGTCGACAACGTGCTCGCCAAGGAGAATCGACGGCCCTATAGATCGCGACAACAGGCTAGCTTTGATGCAGAGAATCATGAATATCTCTGCCCACTATGCGAGTGTCTTAGTAACACTGTTCTCCTACTTGTACCGCCCTTAGGAATATTGCAACCGACCCCGGAACCTCAGCCAGATATTACTTTCGAGACATGGATAAAGGTAATGGCTCTCACGATGGAATGTAAGCCGAACAGAAAATTTGGTAAGATCATGGAGAAAGACGAGGATACAATGGAGGATGAAAAGATAGTCAATCCCATGACAGTTCTTCGTCAACAAATTGAATGTGCTTGGGAGCCATTCCAGACACAGTATTCGCGATCTGGGCCTTTCCTCACGCGAAGAATGGAGACCATGATCAACATGTATGCTTCACTTTTTGCGAAAACCACGTACAAGGGATTCGGTAATTTCGATGGTGATTCGAAGATGCCTTTGTTAGCCTGGAAGTCAGTGTCATATACGATCCATGCGATAGAGTTCCTGTTGCGCGATCTGGACAAACCACTGCTAGGTGCCATGACCTCTCGACAAAGCGACAGTCTCAAGAGTCTCGTACGATTATCAGCTCTTTTAGGTGCGAGTTTTTCGAATCGTGGAAATCTCTGGTCGCAACGCGATCAAATTAAAACGTATGCAGCATCACTGCTGACGATGTTGATAGAAGGACCATCCACTGGACCTAGCATCTTCGACATCGATGCATTCGGCGTATTAGTGCCACTTATTAACTCGTTGCCAAGTATATTTCATATGAAGGCACACGAAGCGGCCCCAAATCCGCCTCCCATCATTACGGGCGATGTATTTGATTCGCACGCGCTCAAGCTCGTATTCCTGTGCCACATAGCGAAAATCTTGTATACATCTGACTTCACCGACGCGATGGAATTGGACACTCACGAGACGGAAGACGATGACAACGAAGAGGATGAAAACGTCGTTGAAACCAAAATGGACTTTGCTCTGTTCCATATTCTGGGTGTGCACTATGACAAGCAGAGAGCTAGCGACGTATGGCGACGAGTGGAGGTCGCCTGCCGACCCTTTCTCCGATGTTGCGCTATCTATTTTCATTACGTGACCGACGTGCCACCGCCAAGCGAATTGACGCAGGTGCGCGGTGATACGTATGAAAAACTTTGTCAGTACCTGGGACTGCCTACTACCAGCGACGCTTTAATCTACTCCCATCTAGAAGTTACCCTGAAGCTGATGGCCGTGTGGCGAAGACACGCTACTGTCTGGAATCATATGTCGGGCGAGAAAAAGGTGACGATTATCAAGGATCCGTTGAAAGTGAACAAGCTGATAGAGTTGCCGGATGATTACAGCGAGCTCATCAATTCGATATCCCAGTTTACCTGTCCGAACAGCGACCGAGAAGACTCGCGTAATCCGACGATGTGCCTAGTTTGCGGCGAGATGCTATGCTCGCAAAGTTACTGCTGTCAGATGGAGATCAACAAGATCCCCGTAGGCGCGTGTACGTTCCATGCGAACAAGTGCGGCTACGGCGTTGGTATATTTCTGCGTGTACGCGAATGCGAGATCCTTTTCCTGCGCACGCCTAATCGCGGTTCCTTCGTCTGCCCACCGTATCTCGACGAGTACGGCGAAACGGATCAGGGTTTACGGCGCGGTAATCCATTGCATCTCTGCCACGAGAAATACCAGCGGCTGCACCGTATATGGCTCGGTCACGAAATCCACGAAACCGTCACTCGAGCGTTCGAACAGTCTTCGAATAACTTGATACCGACCCAATGGCAGCATCTATAACTCCGTGGGATCCCTCTGTGATGCCACAGATCTGACGTTTAGACAAAAAAAATGTGAGAAGAGATTTAATTCTTACGCTTAAGCGAACGTAGCAGCCTAAGTATCGATTGTTGATCGTCCACGATTCGATCCGCGTTTGCATTCGAGATCGACGAAATTAATTTATTCGGCGCTCGCACGAAAGTACAGCTTTGTATATTTAAAAACAATATTAGATACGTTGTTCTCTGCTCTCCTTGCCCTTGTCTCCTCTCGCGTTATAACCGCCGTTTTTAGAGTTTATCGATATCGTGGTTTCAGAGTTTACAAAATTTCTATTTTTAGATTGTTTTGAAAAGTTAACGAAATTTCTATATTATCTGTTACACATAAATTAAAATACGGCTCTGTTCATTTATTAACGTATTTATTAACAAAAGTTGTTACGTGTTTTGTTGCTTGTAGATGCGAGTTCGTGACTAACGTGACGCCTAGTACTCGACCGAATCATTTGTTTTTGCAAAAATTTGGGAGTTTTTCTGCGTAAACAACGAAGCCTTCGTTCCAGATTACTCCGAAGACCTAGAACAATGAGCGAAAGCGACTATTATTCATCCATGTCATCACGTATAAAAATCACGAGCTCTTGATACTTTTCATGTGCAGAATAGCACGGTGTGAACATGACTACGACATAAAAAAAAAAGAAAAAACGCAAATCTATTACGATTTTTATAGTTAACAATCGCGAATTATTCTAGGTCGACGAGTCTCCCTTTTTTTTTCCTCCCGCTATCGTTCCCACTTGACGTTAATTCGAGCGTAGACAGAACACGAAAAGGAAAAAGAGATAAAAAAAAGAATTTGCGGTTATTGAATGGAGTAATTTTTAAAGTCTCAGTGGTGTGTGAAATAAATAATACGTAACGTAACGCTGGTTTCTCTCTTTCTCTCTCATCGCTAGTCTCTTCTAGATGCTACTGGAAGCGATGTTAACAAGCCGCTCCGGGACACTGAAGCTCTGGCGTCGTACTTGATTCTTCGTTTGTTCAACGCATGTGATTCAGCTGATTCTTACGTACTGTAACCAGATATAGAGGATAATTAGGATTATTGTTATTAGAAGAAGAAGCGTGTAAATACTGAGATTGTAAGATTGGTGAATTTACCGAATGCTTGTCTTTCATTTGTGTATATCGCGATTTGCTACGCAAGAGAACGACAACTTGTAGAGTGTATTGCTCTATGTCGCTCGATCTTTAATTCCTTACATTTTTTTCTTTATCTCCCTATCGTCAGGGCTCCCATCTTCGTGATTTACGAAGCGACGCGAACATCGGAATCGATAGAAAATCATCGTAGCGCATTTCAACATCTACGATGGAGGATGTACAATGTTGTTGCGCGTTCGTCATTATATCCGGAATTGTTTAAACGAAATTACGATGCCTTGCACCCGGTGTTTCTAGCAATACGCATGAGAGGTTGTGCCGTTGTACATTAGGTCTTATTGTAAGACGACAATGCAATGATCAATTAACATTTTGAAATACTTGAAGATACGTATATATTAAATACGAATTGCGTAATTGTATTTGTTATAGACAACAAGCATTAATGCGGGCGTGCGCACGTCGTTAATTGTACATTGATTTAGATGTATTTCTACTAAAACTGCAGAGCGCGAAATAATGATTTCGGAATGCAGTATAAATTATTCAAACGCTAGATCTTGGAAGATCTTAGCGGATAGACGTGGGTATTGTATAGTAGATATCTTTTCGAATCTCAAATTGCCGCAGAATTATTTGTATTACTGAAAGTTATGATATCGTTAAAATAATCCTTAACGAATTAAGACCTCATATATTGACCCGGCGGTTTCTACCAGGTAAAATTGGAATGGCATAATACATCGTTACTTTACATCACACATTTGTTTTTCCCTCGATTCTTCGAATGTTGCTTGCGAGATGAGAATGTAAGATACATGGCAAAAGATTGATTTATACAAACTCACGTTATTTATATTCTTCAGAATTCAATAAATTAATCTTGGAGAGAAGAAAGGATATTTTATCGTAGATAAGAATCGATTACTTAATGTGATTTATATATTTTTTCCTCAAGAAAAAAGTCTATATTTAACGATTAGTTTGTCAATAATAGCTAACAGTGTTTCCATAATATAGATAAAATTATCAATGTTATTTGACGTAAGAAGAAAGATTAGATTAGAAATAACAAGTTTGTACAATTAGAAGTCTTATTGTAAGATTCGCTTAATCATCAATCAAGTTAATCGGATGGTTAAAGTCACAGTTTCAGAAATCGACAAGTAAAAATTAGTACATACGCGAAATCAGATATCCAGAATTGCAGAAAATTGCTTTTTTATCGATTGCAATTGAAAAAATGTTTCAATAATTTTTCAATAATCTTTTTCCTCCTGTGCACTTTACTCGTATTATTCAAAATTTTGTAATCGTGTGCGGGTTAAGTCTTGTGTCCGCGAAGAGAGAATTGACCAATCGCATTGATCAAGTGACCGAATTATTTAAATGCGTTAATCCTCTCTCCGTCTGAGATCTCGGACCGATTTCTAGCATCGTGGACACAAGGCTTTAGGTTTCCTACACTTCCGCGATCTTAGGGAATTTCAAAAAATTCAAATCTGTTGGCTATTCTTTCGTGAAAAGGACAAGCAACTTAAATCTAAACGATAGCTTTTCGAAATTCCCTAGGAATCACGGGAAAGAAAATTTGAACACGCGTGATTACGTTTGATCGACTTAACCTCAACGAATTTCTCACCCGCTCTAAGAAAAGGAACAAAATTCAGCTGTACAATTCCTTGAGAAAAACCGGTAATAAAATAAACAATATCGAAAGAATTTGGAAAGCTGGAAATTGTTAATGTGTTAATAATTTACATAAATTAAAGACTCCTTTTTAGGAGTACACACATACGCATGTTGACAAAGACGAGACATCATTGAGGAAACGTATCCAGGACGAGATAACTCGTCTTGACGTAAATAATTGGCTAATTGAATGCTTCGTCCAGAAGGTTTCAAGGTGTGCTACGGAAAATCGAGAAAATGTTTAAGAAGTACGTGCTCATAAGCAGCGGGGTATATTTAAACAATTTAAATATATTTCATAATAGAGTGTTCAAACATCTCTTTTTCTTAAGAATACAAGAATAAATATTAGAAATGCTGAAGTTTTTATTAAAATGTAGGCATTGCTTGAATATTTGTTAAATAATTGTGATCAAAATGTCACGCACAAATTCATACTAATTATTAGATTCGATGAGAAGGACAGTGTTTCTGGCGTTCAACAATTGAAGTCTTCCGTGCAGAAAGGAATCCGTGCGAAACTCTTGGAGTTGTATCCTTATCTGGAGAGCCACATAGATGTTATAATACCAAAGAAAGACGCATTTCGCATTGTGAAATGGTGAGTTGCCGTATGTGCAAAGTTTATTGGTAATTTAACAATTTTCTTGTTTTCATCAGCCACGATCATATAGAGATCATAGTAAATGCAGCAGGAGATTTGTTATTCTTTCGCCAACGTGAGGGCCCCTGGATGCCTACTTTGAGATTACTACATAAGTGTAAGATTGTTCACCGGTTGATCAAATAAAAAATAGAAACAATTTTTTAAAATTTTATTGTAATACATACATTTTCAGATCCATTCTTCTTGCCGATGCAACAAGTCGACAAAGGTGCCATTAGGTTTGTTCTTAGCGGTGCGAATATAATGTGCCCTGGTTTAACGTCAAAGGGTGCAAAGATGATGACTGTGGATAAAAAAACAGTTGTCGTATCCTTTTACGTAATACAATCTTATAAAAATTGTGATACATTTATTTTATTTTTTTAACGATGAGATACAAATCCTTAACTCAAAATGTAGGCTGTTATGGCTGAGGGCAAGCAACATGCGTTAGCTGTTGGAATTACAACATTGTCAACAGAAGACATGTAAGTCGAAATGATTTCTTCAACATACAACTTTTAATTATCCTGCATATTTCATTTCTAATTTATAGCATCAAAGTAAATAAGGGAGTAGGCATCGAAAATTGCCATTATTTGAATGATGGACTTTGGCAGATGAAACCAGTGAAGTAAGATTGATTGTACTGTGGATCCAGGATATAATCGAAGAACCATTTTGCATAAGAATGTTCATTTTTACTTTGCCATGCATTTCACGTGGAACAGTACAATTTATGGACAATTTTTGTGTCCTCAGTGTTACAGACCATAATAAAATCAAGATTATTATTGTAAATTAAAGAATTACACCGAACAAGTCTGCTGACGCAAGAATTATAGACATAAATACAGCCATAGATATGCCGTGTAAATGGAAATCTAGAATAACGTTTGTAAAATAAAAAATATTTAAGCAGATCCCGATTTAGCGTCTACCTGGCCCTCTTGATTTTCTGGCGGACCGGTACGTTCGTTCTCGCAGTGTCCCGCAGGCGCAGAATATGGAGGATTGTTGGTATCGGATGCTGGAGCGGGAGCCGTTGTACCCGCGACGTTATTATTTTCAGGAGCGACCGTATGGGGCGACTGCGGATGGTAATGCGGACTGTGCGGACTGTGTGGACCGTGGCCGTGTGGTCGACCCATCGGATGGGGCGAATATTGCGAGTACGGTTGATGATAGTACGGATGAGCGTATTGCGGATAAGGTTGATGATACGGCTGTTGCTGAGAGTAACTGTAAGTGGGATGCGGCGGTCTTGGAGCTAATGGAACGTTTTGCGGTTGTTGCGGGCCTGGTCCAGACTGATACTGTTGACCGTAAGCCTGATTGGGCGGCATCATTTGCGGAGTGTGTGGATTCGCCACCGGTCCCTGCGGCGGCAAAACCTGTGTGCTCTGAGTACCTTGCGCGCTCTGATGTGGCGGCATCGAGTGATTTGGCAGCATCCCTTGTTGATGAGGATTGTGCTGAATGGATACCGTGGGCGCGGACACTGGTGGCATGTTCGGTGGAACGGAATTCGCAGTTGCGTTTGCACTCGCAACTACTGCCGCAACCGCAGCTGCTGCCGCGGCTGTTGTAGTTGGTTGTTGAGACGACAACACTGGAGGCTGTTGTGGCTGTGGTTGCGATTGTGGTGGTTGTTGCTGTTGTTGAGATTGCGGTGGCTGTGATTGTGGCTGCGGCAGTACTTGATGCTGTTGGGGTGGTGGCGGCTGATGCTGCTGGGATGGCTGTGGCGGCGGTTGATGCTGCACTGGCAGAGGAGGCTGATGCTGTTGTTGAGGAGGCTGATGTTGTTGTTGAGGAGCCTGATGCTGTTGCTGAGGAGGCTGATGCTGTTGTTGAGGAGACTGATGCTGTTGTTGAGGAGGAGCCTGTTGATGCTGAGACGGCGGCGGTGGCGGATGTTGGGGCGTTTGCGTCTGTTGCTGATGCGGATGTTGTTGAATCGGATTGATCATATTATTACAATACATCCCGGAGTTGGTTGGGTGTTGTTGATTAATATTTGATTGCATTGGTGCCTCGATCTTATTTTCGATATACGGAGGTGACATTTTTTTGTTCATTTCAACATTGGGTTTCTCGGCGGATTTCTTCTCAATCGAATCATTATCAGAGACCTACAAACAAAATAGTGTTAATATTTCTTTGTATAAGATTTTAGTTGTGTTAATATTTATGTGAACATTTATCATTACATCAGGCTGGCTCTCATCATTAAGTGATGCAGGCGTTGGAGTTGGAGTAGAGTTTGGAGTAGATTCACTACTCGCTGGTCCGTCCGAACGATTTTCTTCCGTCCCTTTTAGTCTTTCTCGTCTAAGAACTTCATACTGCCGTTCTACCATTTTATTAAAAGTCTCTTCATCTACTGCTGGTTTGCAATGCTGAAAGAGAAAATGATTATATTTTCTGCAATACTATTAATCTCTAAAAGTTTTTTATACCTTTTTCAATTCTTCTTGAAATATTTCACTAGTTTCTATGAATTTACGTTTCTTGGCTTCAAATTTTTCTTCAATTTGTTGCAATTCGGCTTCAAGTTTTTTCTGGAACACATTCCAAATACAATATTTCGATATAAAATATTACTATAAGATATAATACACTTTAATTACCTGATGCATAGTTAAAGATTGTACTTGGCGACGTAAAACCTGCATTCTTTGAGTAGTTACTACAGAGCGAACATCGGGAACAACCGTGTCGCTAAAAATCTCATTAATGAGCCGATGATTTCTTGTATAACGCGAATACGCCACATGTTTCACAGAATATCCATCATCTTGATCTATCAATCAAATATAAAATTACTATTGTAATGTAAATATATATATTTAATAAGTATGATAATAATCACTATTACTTATGTACCATCATCATCTTCAGCTGGTAAAATATCGATCCTTCTATCCTGAGCCGCTTGACTTTTGCTACTGCCTGATGAACGTTCATGACTCTCTCGATCATCATTGCTTTGTTGTGCTGCGCACAACGCTGTGTTAAATAAAATAAAATAGAGTAAAACATAGTATTATAAATGATTTAAATTTTACCACAAGTCTTAAAACTACGTTTATTACACTTACCAGATTTGCCACGATTCTTAGCTGCAATATAAGCTAGGTATGCAGGTGAATTGTGATAAGTTTTCAAACTTTTCTCATACTCCACCTATGTTTAACAATAAAATGATGAGTCAATAAATTTTAGAATTGTACTAAAATATAAAATGCAGTTACATACCTTCTCAGCTTCATATTCCTCAATAAATTCTGTCTTATCCTCTTCTGGCAAGTCTCTCCACATTTGTCCAATAATCTTACCAATCTCCCATAGCTTTAACTCAGGATTCTGAGCCTTAACCTGATCCCATACCTTTCTGCTATATCTCATATATGGCATAAGAGGTTTCTCTGGTGGTTTGGGTGGTTTTGGCATACGAGAGTCGGCCTAATCACAAAGATTATCAAACATTACAATTTAAAAAATTAATAAATCTCTTTCATAAAATAATAAATTATATTAACATATTTTATATAATGTATAATAAGTTGTATTTTTTAATTTAATATAAAGTACAGATACATACGTTGGTGTTCTTTCCAACTTTCTGGGGCGTGAATCCTGGATGACTATGGGGAGTTTGTATAAATGGGCTCTGGCTATCCTTCTAAACATAAGCAGATTGCTCCAATTAAACTCAAATCTCCAAACAAGTGTTTCATCACAAACGTTAGTCTACTTACACTATTCGTCGAACTGCTCGAACTTCCACCAGACGCTCTTATACGTTCTGCACGCAACAAAATATACAGTGTAGTTATTTCACAGACTGTCAACTCCAAGTCAAGAGAAGAGAGAAAAAGAATTAATTATACTTACGGTTGGAGGCTACGATGTTCGACGTAGCCATTACTTGCTTGTAATTCGCTGGCAGTGCCATTTTGTACTATGACTCTTGAATAGATCGTTTCACCAGGAAAACAGAGCGAACGTCTCCGCGAGATACTCTTAACGTCAATGCTATCGCGGTTTCTTCTCTAGATCGAAAATGTTCGGAGATGATTAAACTTACAGTACGCTAGACGAGCGTCACGACCATTGACGACGCGCACCCGTTTGAGCTTCAATGCCGAGAATAAATCTTGGAGAGATTCTCAGGTAGTCTGGAGCTGATAATTCACCATGGAACGCGCGAATACCTCGATATTAACGCGAGAACTCGTGGAAATCGCGAAAACCCGCGGAAAAAAAAGAAAAAGAATAGAAGAAGCGTTATCGAAGCTCGCATTCGACACCCATATTTCTTGCCCTCGCACCTATGGATGGACTCGTCTCCTATTGGCGCTAGAAAGCCGGCTCCAGAAGAGCGAGTCAGCCAATGACAGGGATGTCCTTAGGAAATTTCGTCATTTCAATTGTCTATCCTTTCGCGAAAAAAGCAGCCAACCTAAACGACGAATTTTTCGAAATTCCCTAGAACCGCAAGAACCTGAGTACCAATCGTGCAACTTTTGGCTCGTATCGATGTGCAATTAGTAGTCATTTTTTTCATGTAATACTTAATTTTTATTATTCTATCAAATATAATTTACCTTGAAAAAAATCGATAGAAATGTATTTATAATTGATGCCATTTAAATATATAACGAAAATCAATTAGAATGACACAATAACTTTTAAAGGTTAGAATAGCAAATGATATCTGTATAATATCGATGTTGTATCATTCAAATTAGCGTCAAAATTATAGTTTTGGTTAATTTTATATAACGCTTTAATTTAAATTTTGCTTATTTCTTAAATTTTTTTTGAAAATTTATTTAAGATTATTAAATTATTTATTTAAAAGTTTATATCTCACACTATATAATTCTAAAAATGTCAGGGAAAACAAGACATGGTTTATGCACTTTTATACAGAATTCAATATAAAAAAAAGTGCTTTTTTATATGGGAGTCTTGAAAATTGAAGTTTTGCATTTACAAAAAATAAGTGTCATAATTTGTTAAAGTAACTTTATTAAATTTGTACAATATCTTTCTGCGGCTGTTTTGCGTAGGCAGTGCTTTAAATTATGCCATCTGCTAAAAAAGATTCTTGCTTCTCTGCTTTATCTAAGACTTATTCTTATATAGTGTCATCTATTCAAAGGATGTCTTCTAATGATATTCTGAGCGTTTAATCTTACAGGAGATATTCAATTTGTATACAATATGTCGTATATTGGTTTCGGCAGGTAATGATTGCACAATGCCTGCATTCTTTCACCGCGCGTCACAGGTGTGTACCGTCGCATCGGGAAAGTTTTTACCACAGCGTCCATTAGAGTTCTCGTGACGGCGGTTAAATCAGCCTCTGGTCCCTGAGTATATTTTTCCAAGGCCAGCATTTCCGCTTGAAATAGTTCTTGACCGTATTCCTTGCGAGTTTGAGGATCCAGTTGAGTCCACATATCTCTAGCTTGCTCGAGTAACGCAGTGTTGTCCTTTAGCCATGCATTACCGGAAACGTATTCTCCAGTTTCGACGATCACAACGTCGACACCCCATCTCCGCATCTCCAGTCTTAAGCACGATCCCCAAGCTTCTACGGCAGCCTAAGATATATTTATAATCTTCTAATTGATCTACTCAAGCCTTATCAATGCCCTTCCAGTCTCGTGATTATATATACAAATAGACAAGCCACGCTTAACTGCGCGCATGACAAAGAGAATTTACCTTAAGGGCACAATAAATGCCTCGAACAGGACTCGGTATCCGCGCCAAGAGACTGCTAACGAGAACGATTCGGCCCTTTGACCTCCTAACCAGAGGGAGAAATACCTGTTATAGAGAAAGGATATTGCACGTTACAAGTTCTATGCCTTTTGACATTTTTTTAATGTTTTACAGTACCTGAGTTAAACGTGCTAGACCAATCAAGTTGATGTCTATGCTTCGCTTGAGAACAGATGGGGGCACCCACTCGCATTCCCCGAGAGTCACCCAGGCAGCTGCATGCACGAGTGCCCACAATCCTGAAATAACGTAGCAACAATGACGTAGGAACAACTCGTTACACTCGATAATCTCGAAAAGCTTTAAAAGATATAGCGATATACCAGGAGCTCCGTCAGGCAAGTTTTCATTGACGTAAAGGAAAGTCGAATGTATATCACGTTCGCTGGTAACATCCAGTTGTAGCACGTGCAATCTTCCAGATGCGTAATCTTTCAGCTTCTGCATATCTTCATTCTCGATTTTGTTGCTGAATCCTGCGAATACGGTGAAACCCTTAAAAAAAGAAAAATTATAGATATTATCTTTAAATTATTCAATTGGTCACGTGAACTATATATTTCACATTACCAAATCATCCAGCTGTTTAGCTAAAGCATATCCGACTCGCGAATCGCAACCTGTGATTAGTACTGCTTTTCCTGCTGCAGTAACCTGTTGCATTAAGCAGATCGTAGGAAAACAGTGTTCACATAATTTATTGAGTCATGATTTGATGTGATGGAGCTTCACAATGCTTTTGATAATAAAGCCATTGATCGAGCGATGATAATTTCAAAGTCCTTTGTAAAAAAGAATGTCTGAAGCAGGAAGTATGGTATGCAATGATAATAGATGCATTATGCAGCGTTATGCAAAAAAAGGTCAAAGGTCTCAATCAGGCCTGGTGTGAAAATTCTAATATAAAGGACTTTTGAACTTTCAAATGTCCGCAAGTATGACATTATAAAAGGTTGAGAGGATATGATTTTGTCATTATAGAGAGAGGTGCAATATGCATTTTAATTTATTGAAGGTCAGAACGAGTTATAGAGTCATAAAATTTTGTATAAAATTATTGGGAAAAAAAAAAGAGTAATTTTGAAGATTTACGTTACACGACACAAACATCTTACCTTTAGATTATGATAGAACAATGTTGATCCTACAGATATGACCAATAGCAACAAGAAAAGTACAAAGCTAGATGTCTGCGAAATCCCAAAAGTGTTCAATATAGTTGCCAGGATGACTGCAATTGCATGTGAAAATGCGATAGGTAGTAGACATCTCTCTGCTAATTCCCAGGTCTGACTGTCGTCAGCCTCTTTGTTTCCATTTGATGACGGCATTTTTTATTCAGATTTTATATCAAAATTCTAATCAAACGTGATTGACTCCATTCGAATAAATTGGTGTAGCTCACCGAGGAGCCCTAACTGGGCTATGCCTGAGCTAACTTTAAACTTAAAACAGTGTCTAGTCTCACATTGATCTAAATATAACTACAGTGCTGTGTCTTAAATTCAAAGCTCCTAGCAGATGAGATACTTGAAATTGAGATACTTGAAATTGAATTTTGATTGTTTGGTAATTAATGTTCTATCAAATTATGCATATATGCATAATATATTTCAATTTTTTATGTAATATTACAATAAATAACATATAAGAATGTGTGTTACAGCAGTAAAAAATAAGAATTTGTAAAGTATGATAGTTTAATTAGTCTAGAGTAATAATTTAAAAATTATGAATTACTAATTAATATAACATATGTACATATTAAATTACAATATACATATTAAATTACATGTACATATAAAATTTAATATTATTGTAATAAATTTTGTATTTAAACACTCTGCAAGCATATTATAACTTATTAAAATAACAAAAAATTGCATAAAATCCTCTTTACTGCAATTCAAATCGTTATCTGTTTTCTCTCGTAATAATATAATTTTTATTTATATTTTTTTCTTTAAAAACTACAAATTATTACTAATTACACAATTTCTGCTCAGATCTCGCATATCTGGATATCTGAATATCGTAGAATCGTTTTTATTCGTTTTTATTTTCAATCTCTCTCCTCTGGTTTTCAAAGAAGTGGATCGATTGGCACGTGTCGTGAATTATCTCATCAATCCGTGTATTTTGCATCGGTCCTCTTTGGTGACGGTGCGCGCCGGAGTATTTTTGTAAATTTCTCGGCGCTGATAAAAAATGAGCGCGGCTGCAGCTGGAGTGGGGTAGATTATTGATTTCCGTATAGGGGTGCTACGGCAGAGGGTTGGATGGATAGGCAGAAGTGGGTGGGGTAGATGCTGTGTCGGGGTGTCTCTCGTTCGTGCGTATATACCTGCGAGAGTCTACAGGGGGTATAAATAGAAGGGGTAGTTGCACCGTTGACCCAGTGTTGGGTTGACACACGGTCAGTTCAGTCACTCGAGGCATCACATACACATCACTCTCTTTCTTTCTCTGTTTCCGTCTGTCTTTCTATCGCACAATCGTCGTTGCCTCCGCCTTCTACTGATTTTTTTATCCGCGTGAATTGTTGAAGGAGAGAAAAAGGAGGTCTCGCTCAAGTCTTCGTTGATCCTCCAGGTCAATCCAACGCGATCCTGAACACTGCCCTTTCATACTTCATGGTTGCTTCTTCTAAGCGATTTTTTATTTGAGAAATCGTCGAACAGCGATACGATCGCAACTTGGTGCATCATCGTCGAGGAGAGTTCTTCGACTCTAAAAGATATAAGAAGCAGCGTTTGTACACACCGTGTTCATCGTAGTTGTGTTCGTTACGTCTCTCACGCGTAAGGGCGTATTCCTTCTCGTCTCCCTGTCATCATCAGATGCGCGAGGTCACTCGAATTTCCTCGATACATTATTGAGACACGGACCAACTAATGTGCAACGAGAATCAGGCCTTAGCAGCAGTCAATTCTCTCTGGGAGAATAAATCCTTTTTGACTTAGACGATTGCGCTTGTCGGAGATTTCCAGTATCGTGATATCAAACTGAAACCGGACTGAATTAATCATCAGCGATCAGCATAAAATCCGTTCTCGTTCGCTCGTGAAGAAGAAATATGTCAGAAACAACCGGGATCACACAGGGGATGGGCAATCCCTACAAAATAGTCGATCACACTAGGGAGCGAAGAAAGGGCATCACCGCCTCGTCGCTGAAGGAACTGACTAACATCGCACGCAATCGACTGGCATTGCCTGTGGACGCGGATTTGACGATCGTGCTTGAACAAGATGGTAATATTCATACTCCAACATACAGTAACATACAGCAATTGTTAGTTCTAATATCTCTTCGATATATTATATAATAATTTGTCGCGAAATACATACGATAAGAATTATTTAGTTAATGTAACTGTGTTTTTATCATGCTGCTAAATGTTACAGGAACAGAGGTAGATGACGAGGAATATTTCGCCACGTTAGAAAGGAATACGAGCTTGATGGTGCTGCATGGTGATCAAAAATGGATCGCTGCAGGTAGCAGCAAGACGACGTCTCGTTATATTGTCGTGGATGACGTGGATAACGTGGAGGGTGGTTCAAGAGTCGACAAGATTCGACGACGACGAACGCCCATTGAGCCCCTGGTCTCGTCATTGCACGGCGACCCGTCGCATATTTCGCTCCTAGGAGGAAACGATTTGGAATTACTTAGCGACATGGATCCTGACAGTTTAGCCGACATAGTGCCCGACAGGTAAGCGATGGACACCCGAACTTACTTCGATCAACTTCCGATTAACATGATTGGTGATTGATCAGCTTTCTAATGGTGCGATTCGCGTTCCTAGTCTTTCTTCGGATATATCAAACAAGAAATAATAACAATAAATGAAGAAATTAATAATTAAAATTGGAAATTAATGATGATTTTAACCATCTTAATAAAGTATTACAAGTATTACTTACTAGCAAATCAAGTTAATCAGAACTTGGCTGAAGTCCATCTCTGCTATTTAAAATAATGTAAATTTTCTATTATTATCATCCCTTATGATATCTCATCAAGTAACTGTTTCAGGACAGCGTCATTAATTTCTCTGTTCCAATCTTGCTACAGACTCTTCCTCGAGCAGCTAAAGGAAGCTTCAGGTAGATTCCTGGCAGAGAAGCGGCAAGCGCAGGAATCCATGGCCATTCTCCAGATGTATGCAAGCGGTGGTGAGATGGAGCGAGCGTAGGCCATGTGGGGGGTGGGCGCCCTCACATTAGCAAATATGTATAGAGTGCGACGTCGCATATTCTATAAAGGTCGCCAACTACAACAAACTCTAATCCTATTCTGGAATTGAGCCCATCGCTATTTACACAAACCGGTAACTGAGAACACGAACATTAGTCGCGCAGCTGTGTCAGTGAGGAGGATCTCATATCTCTTGCGTATGAAGAATACGAAGAAACGCAGAGACAAAGACACTGTACAGAGACATGAAATATGAGTAGTTTACGTTCGCCCAATAATTTAGTACCGTAACATCAATAATAATAATAATAATAATAATAAAAGATAATAGTAATAGGTTTCGCATCTTAGAGGAAATAGTAGCTCTAAGTTTTTTGTAGAATTTTTTTAATCTATATACATACAATTCAGTGGCACAACTATGCTTTGGCAATACTTTTACATCCTTAGTAAGCGTATGGAATTGCTTTAATACAACGTAAAAGAGAGATACCTTGCTGTACCGGCAGAAATATACACGCGCAATTTAGCTGCTAATTTGTCTGAATAATATACAAAAGAGGAAGCCATGTGAACAACATTTCGGAGTGGGTATTCCGTCGCGATATTGCCATATCAAGTCTTAGCGAAACGTGTTTTGTTTGTGGGATTTTTGTACTTAGATATGTCATACCGAAATTTGGTTCAACGAAGATCGATGGAATATTTAAGACTGAATTTATAGGGAAAACCACCCCCATTGAGATCACCAATTCATTGTACACTAACATTAGTGACATAATAGCGACAAAAAAGTCGATATCAGCCCTTTGATACCAAGCAAAATTGTGCTATTTGATAAAAAAAGAAAAAGAATACATGGAAACCTGCAAAGAAAAAACATAGGTGTTTCTGACAAGATTATGCATACACGTAACTAGGTACTAAATATTACTCCAATTTTATGAGTACATAATCAATAATCTAAACGAGCAATGTCATACATTCCTGTTTACATTCATGTGTTCCTCGAAAGTCACAAAATCAAAGTATATAATACACATTTATGATACATTTTCTAAAACTATAACGAAAGTGTATGTCTACTCTCCGCAGAAATGCCCTGTATCAATATCGTGACGTTCTTTAATATATATATATATCGTAATGTAATTATCACATGTCTCTTGCGCACTATAATCGCATTACACATATTTGTATTAGAACTCGTACTACCGCCGTGATTGAAATTTAAGGAGATGAAAAAGCTGGCGGAACAACAGTCGATATCGAACTATTTGCTATCTCACTGTATGATCAAATGTATTGTTAAATATCAGGCGCAATATGTTTGGTTCCGCAGATCGATCTTAGGGTATTAGTTTATAATGAATTGATGTGATTGATACTATTCTCGAAACGAACGAGACGCGTTGGAAAGTATAAGAAGGACGCATTAAATAGTACTGCCAGTTAAAAGGAAGATCGATTAATGCTCAACAATATCCTCGATCTCAAGGAGAAAAGCGCATTTTTTTAACACCGGCATTTAATGCGCGGTACCACGAAGATGGCATTATATACTAAGCATATACCTGTTACTCATTGCTACATGTATATCTAAATAAGAATAGAAACGCACTTAATAAAGTTTAGTAAGAGTTAAGTTTTAACGGAATGCAAGAAGTTGTCATCTATGAGTTGACGTAGAACGTCAGAGGCGTCCTTCACTCGACTGGATGCATTGCGCAATTGGCACACAGCCTCTTGTAACACCAATTCACTTCTCAGCAATTGTCGATTAACAGCCGACAATTCTTGTACGCTGGTTGTGATTGCACTCTCGGTCATTTGCAGAATATCTCTATCCAAGGTTTCATTGCATTCGTCTGTTCAAGTTTAACATATGTCAATTTAAATGATGTTCAAAATTAATAAGCGCGCGATACATATATATAAACATATATCGATTTTGTGTTTTAAGATATAATTTAATGTCTTTCATAAATGCTGTTTTATAAGAACTTATAAGAAGATTCTTTGTACAGTATAACTTATAAATAAACACTGTAATTATGCGAATATATCTGCAGTAAGTCAAAATTGAGTTAGAGATACGGATCACTGGAAAATAAGTTATTGATATTCCACACATGAACAGTCTTGTATAATACTGTTTAGCTATATAGTTACGCACATTGTACTGCTGTAATATTAATAAACGAATGTTAACAAAAGTAAAATTTGTCATATTTTATAAATATTTTTTTAAGCACATGATGTAATAGCTTGCAATACTTGAGAGATACTTTTATGAATAAAAGGAAAATAAATATAAAATAAATTAGGAAATATATAATTATCTTTTAGATTATAAATTATTTTTAAGATTATAAATATCTTAAAATATTAAATCACTTACATAATTTTTTGTGAAGTAGACTATTGTACTTGATTGAACTTTTTTTAGATTTTGGTATCTTAAAATCTGTATAAGGAGGACATGCCATAGCATCTACCGCACCACTAACACTACTCAAACTTGTCAGATCTGCAAATAAAAATTTAATGTTAATCCTTCATGTTAGATCTATAGAGAAGAATCAATATTAACGAAACTTACCATCATCAGATTCTGGTGCTTCGCCTGAGATAATAGTACCACAATAAGTTGATGGTGTTCGCGTGGTAGGAAATCCCTGCATGCAGTAAAATTTGTAGACAATACTTTTTTATGTTAACTAAATTTAAATTCAAAATGATTCAATATAAGATATAATATACATATGTATATGTTACATACAGTGGCAATGTTCGATATATCATCATCAGACTCTGGAGCTTCTCCAGAAACAACTACAGCTTTTAAATCCATTTTTTAAGAAATATATATTTATAATAAGATTTCCATAACACTGCAATAAAAAAAGTATATATATATATATATATATATAAAATAATGTACAAATGTGATATAAGAATGTAATGATATAAGAAATAATTATCTTTTTCAATACATATATGATGTTTATTTAGCATAATTTGTAGAAATTTTATTTCTATTTTTATTTCAAAATTTACGTGATGAAATTTAATGCATATTCACTATCAATTTGAGGTTAATCCTATTATTGAAGTCATGCACGTTTACAGAATGTTATTTTTGATCATTTCAATAAGAAAACGATGATTCAAGATAATATGATCTTTTATTTTTCAAGTTCGTTTATAATTTGTTCTGAAAAATACTGTCACAACTTTCCTTACCATATCACCAATCTAACCAAAGACTTTCAGACATGAACATCTTTTATTGCTAGCGTTATCGTGTAATTATCGTGTATATTTTTAACACAATATTAGCATTTAGTGAATAGAATACAGATTTAACATAAAAAATAAATAATTAATATGAACATATAACATATTTAATATTTATATATAATATATATTTAAGATAATTGATTTATATAGAATAACATAAGGCTGAATCAAATTGCTTTATATTTTGTTACATTTCTTATTTTACATTGCAAAATAAATAAAAGGCTTATTTTTTATTTTTAGGTATTTTTAATCTACGTACTATATATACATTTTTTAAATATACTCCTATAATTTATCATATTAAAAAATAAAATATAAATTAAAAACATCATACAGTTTTTTATCTTTTCTTATTAATATCAGAATATTATTATCCACGAAGAATATCTAATTCCTCAGGTGTGACATGCAGTCTTAATTCTTTCTCGCGTATCAGATCTTGAATTTGTGTGAGAAGTTGAGGCGCTACTTCAGCTGCATCTATGTAAATGCTTCTTGCCCATGGACATTGTGTGACGCTCTCATGGTAAATCTCTTCTCCTTTTTTTTCGCATAAATTATGTTCGCGCAAAAGAAGCATATACAGTCTCCATAATAATGGGCAACATCGTGTCGATGATATCCTGAAAACAATTTAATTTTACGTATAATATAGCATATATGTGAAAATATTTATGCAATTATATGTTTATGGCATCTTATAAAAATTTAATTGTATTCTACCTGGAGAGTGTTAAATGAAATGATAATAATTTATTCAGTGCGGCATTTACTGCATCGGGATGATCAAGTTTCATTAGAAAACCAATACGTCTACGAGCGGCCAGACACATTGCCATGGCTCGCCACAGTTCAATTTCAGTGCTTCTACTACTATTGAATCTCCAAGTCGGCAATTCACTCTGAAATTATAATTATTTTGTAATTGGATTATTGATTTATAAATATCCTATAGCAATTATAATTTAATTACATAATATTAGTGCAATATAATGTTTTTTACCTCTATGCCAGCGAATACAGATAAAGCATAAAAATTATTCGGATAAATATTTAAAGTTTTGCTTAAGGTTTCTTTTAACACAGCTTGTACACTCTGAGTCCGTTCATGATGTAATTGCAGAATTGCAATTTGACTTTCATACAACATTTCCTGCAATGATTAAAAAATTGTTTATACATAATTGTTATAATTTATATTTATATTTATTTATTAGTAATAATTTGTAGTCACAGAATATTAAATTGGTACCTGTAAGTAAGAATAATCCTTGGAACGATCAATGCAACTCCTCATTATATTGATAACAGTTTGGATATCATCATTTTTAATATATAGAAAATATGTATAGCATATGATCGCATCGCATTCTAAGTTCGACAAGAACAAAGTATCTTTTTCCTTCTCATCGGAAGAAACTTTCAGAAAATCTTGTACACACGAATGTAAATACGCTTCAATCAGTGATTCTTGATTTTCGTTTTTGCTAGGTATCATTTGACCAAAGACTTTCAATATCCATGATCTATGTGACTCGTTGTATGTTCTAATATCGAGCAAAGTCTCAATGAATGTTCTATATACATTAAAAAGCGCCGCCCTCTCATACATATTGGTAATCAAAGATGGACATGTCCCTTGGGATTGAATGGCAGTCTCAAGAATGTTCATGCAGTTGTTGAATCTACCCATTTCTAATTCTATTAGAGCATATTCTTTATAGAAGTACAAGTTATTTCTATTTTCATCTTTTTTCAAAAATTCCTTCAATGTTGCCCTCAATTTTTTCCCTCTGCAACGAAAAAAATTTGATTAATCTTACTGCGAAATTAAAACTACTAAAATTTAGATAAAATAAATCTTACTTATTATCATGTTTTAAAGGTTCATCTTTGCTGAGAGAAACCAGTAATCTTTCCAATCGCAACCACCAGACATATATGCTTGTCCGTTGCAGCGAAGGCAGACTTTCCGCGATTGCATGAAATATTTTGCGTACAAAATCTAGGTATGGTTCCTGTGCTGGATGAAACTTGAAATATTGAGGACCTGATGTTAAACGTCCTTCAAGAACATCTTTCAATAATTCCTTCCTTTGATCATGACCAGCCATTTCACCTACCATAGGGTACATGAATGGAAGCAACACTTCTAAAGATTCTACTCCCCAATGAAAGTTTTCCAATAATAATTCCTATAAAAATATAAAATGTTTCTCTTTATAATCTGTAATTCTATAATCTTATTTAATGAACGAGATCATTTTCATCAATTTTTGCTTACTTTCATATAACAATCTCGACAAGGTAAAAGTGGTACTTTCAGGCACAGAAGAGAATAAATGGCCATTTGAAAGTTTGAGTTACGAGAAAGAATTGGATGTACAAAGTCTGCTACATCTTCTGGTAAAATAAACCTTCTAGAATCTCCAATCAATTCTAACTCATCTCTACTAACGCTAATCCAATGGCAATTCTCTCTCAACGACTCTGTTCTTTGCCATAATTGATTTAGTGGTAATCGCGACATTAATATCATTTCTTCCATTTCAACTAAAAATTAATATTATTATAATCAGTAATGCATTAACAAATAGCATATTATTACAATAACATAAGACTCCTATTAAGCATTTTTTTGAAAATTAATTAGATATTTTATATTTATTGTATATGATGTATATATGTATATATAATATCAACATTTTATTACATTTTACCTCAATAATTACCATTAATTTATTGTGCAATATCTATGATTTGACACACATAAATAACTCGAAACATTTATTTCTCTTACAATTTGAATAATCTGTACTAATAAAAGTCTTTTACTGTAATTTACAACATTATGTACTTACTTAATTTTTTTTCATCTATGGAGCCTCGAAAAGACAAACTAGTTTTGTTTAAGTTTAGATTCAAATTCAGATTTAAACGTATTGTTTCCCACATCTGTTCCCATAATCCTGTATGCCTTAGAAAAATCAAACATTGATACAGCATATCTAGATAAAATATATTGAATTAGATAAGAGGAAATATGTAAATAAATTGAAATATCGATCAGATATTCACTTACGTAGCAACTGTATATCATAGACCGTAGGATTTGTTCTCGCACGCTGTCTCAGAACACAGAAACATTTTGAATACAAATCCAATACTCGTGGTACAGTACACATCGCTACTGAGCTTTGTGTAACCATAATAAAGTGTTGCCATAGCACAATATTCCCTGAATCTTTATTGACTAATGCTTCCAATTGATTCGACAGTTCATCCGATGGTGTCAACTCTGTCATAAAACATAGTTTTAATTTTAATAATTCCTTGGAATCCACATTTTTCTCGAGCGCTTTTTCAACAATAGATAATTTTTTCAATACTGTAGATCGATGCATATCTTTGGCTAATTGATGTCTTTGATAATAAGCCAAAGTATCCTGTAACATTCATATTAAAATATTTTTAACTTAATTTTGTATAACATATATAATATAATGTTATTAGTAACTAAAATGCACAAGAAATATTTTATTAAATACCTGAAAGTCAATATATTGTAGCCAAAGTTTAACATTATGTGGATCTTCTGTCAATTGTTTATTAAATTCTTGAGTTTTGCACTTTTGCTCCTCTTCCAAGTTCTTACACCAAGAAGCTATATTCTCATTCGCCTCGTCATCTTGCTTCAAAGCCTCTTTCTCATTCGTCTTTTTGATAACTGTATCTTTTTTCACTACTTCTGTAGAATCAATATTTTTTACGTAATATCTGTGAAATGAATCCTTTGGTTGCTTGCACTTAACATAACCGAGAGATTTTTCACCAACATCGTAATATGGCCTCGCTCTGGGGCAAAATGTATTTATGTTATTGTTTCCTTTATCTCTATGCCTGTCTTCAAAGTATACATTCTCGACATCTAATTCATAATCTGGCTTATAACATTTACTGTCATGTATACGTCTTTTTCTTTCTACTTTTTGCCTTTTGTCGATTTTCTGTCTTGTTTGTATTTTTGTGTCTCGAGAGATTGTTTCAAATATTTGCTTTTCTGTATTAAGTGAAAATTCATGTAGAGACTCATCTGATGAAGAATACAAGTTAAGAGGTTCTTTCTTAATTGGAAATTGTGTTTGAAAACTTGAGTTTGACAACCACTCAGTGGAAGCATTATCTGAAATTAAAACGTACAATTTAAAAAAAAGTCAATTCAAAAGTCAAAGAAGCAGAGAGAAAACAATGAATTACTGAAATATTTATCTTCAATTTAATTGTCTTCACATTGTAAACATTGATCAAAGTCTGAAATAATTACCTATATCGCTGCAATTTGTCGACTCAGTTTTATCGTTCGAATAAGCAGGAAAAAGAGACATTTTCTCTCCTTTTACTCTTTTTTTTCTTTTTTACTGTGTAAAATATCAAGTTTTTCCTTCAATCTCTTCTTTCTAACCTTTTTTTGAGTTTACGATTTTTGAAGGTCGACAATCGCGATCTTTTCTATTATCGATCGTACTACGTAACCAGAATTATTTACTGATAGTCGGTAAGAGTGAGTTCTTTTTCTAGTAGATAACTGTAATGTGTTCTGTTACCAATCGTACTTACTTCGAGCTGTTTCTCGCTTTAACCGCAACGAGCGTCACTGCAAACATCTTAACAGCTGTTTCAACTGCGAAACTACGTGTAAGTGTACAGGTGTAAGTCAGTAATATGTAATCCGCACACATGATAGGAAATTGACAAATGGTCAAAGCCACGGGAGCGTGACTGAAGCTAATGCGAGCTAAAGAGGAGCAAAGGATGACCGAATATCCCGAGTTGGAGCGCGCGATTCAACCGCGTTTGACGTGTCAGACGACATAGCGTTCGCTCAGATAAAGTCGAATGACAATGCGTCTACATAAGGATACAAGAAAACATTATCGTAAACTGTCAATTATGTAATTATTTTTTTTGCTCCAAGGACGCGTAATAAATAGTATAAGAAAGGAAACGTTAACGCACGACGGAGAACATAACATCGATCGAAGTGGTTGCCATAACGTTTCTATTTTTTTCTCCGATTATTTCTTCATTGTCCCCAGAGTCTATTGATCGCATAAATGTTTCGGAAGTGCAAATTTGTCAGGCAGCTTCGCTGTGCTGTGAGTGTATCGACGGAGGCTGCTACAGTCGCAGAAACACCGTCTCGGGTAAGTATCGTCGCGTCTGTCGGAGCGCGATCTATTTTTAAGATTTGACATTTCTGTGTGTCAGGCGTTATCGAGATGATTTAACAAACACATCCTCGTTTATTATAGTTGCAGCAGCTAAGAGCAAAGTTGCGAGAGGATGATCGTGGAATACTCACAGATTCATTTGGGCGCATACACACGTACCTTAGGATTTCTTTAACGGAGCGTTGCAACCTTCGCTGTGAGTCTTTTTTGAAATTGTATAAAATATTGCAATTCTTTTGCTTGATGACTTGTTATACATAAAATACCATGTTTTTTTATTATTACAGGTACATATTGCATGCCTGCAGAAGGTGTAAAATTAACCAAGAAGGAAGGTATTCTGAGAACAGACGAGATAATACAAATAGCCGATCTTTTTGTCAAAGAAGGAGTGCGCAAAATTCGTTTGACTGGCGGCGAACCTACTGTTCGTAAAGATATCATTGACATCGTCGGTAAAGTCTATTTTCCCAATAAGCTGTAATTAATGTTAACTTAAAATTGTAAGGCTAATTTTATTTTAAAATATAATTTTGTATTTTAGGACAACTGAAGCAATTGAGAAATTTGGAACAGGTTGCGATCACAACCAATGGATTAACTTTGACACGTCAATTGCCAGCTCTTCAGAAAGCAGGATTGGATGCACTTAATATATCGCTAGATACTCTCAAAGAGGAGCGCTTTGAATCATTTACTCGCAGGAAGGGCTGGGCAAGAGTCATAGCTTCCATAGATCTTGCTGTTCAGCTTGGTTATAATCCTGTTAAGGTAATTGATAAAAAATTAAATTTTAAATATAAATTATTATTATATATATAGCAGTGCCTTATGTAACTATTCTGTTTGGATGATCAGGTTAACTGCGTGATAATGCGAGGACGCAACGATGATGAAATAATCGACTTTATCAATTTCACAAGAGATCGACCTATCGACGTACGTTTCATAGAATATATGCCATTTCAAGGTAACGAATGGAAAGAAAATAAGATGGTTTCTTTCAACGAGATGAAAGCAATAATACGAGAGAAATATCCCAATTTTCAAGCTCTGCCGAATCAGCCTAATGACACGTCCAAGGTTTGTTTCTCCTAATATAATACTTGGTAATGATTAAAAATTATATTGTATACAGTGTTCTCTCTACAGGCCTATCATGTACCAGGATTCGTAGGACAGATTGGCTTTATTACATCTATGAGTCAACATTTCTGTAATTCGTGTAATCGCTTAAGAATAACGGCGGACGGGAATTTGAAGGTATGTCTATTTGAAGGAAAAGGTGAAGTCTCACTTCGAGATGCTTTACGAAGTGGAACTTCAGAAGATGTACTTAAGGATTTGATAAAAAGAGCAGTATCACGAAAAAAGAAGCAACACGCAGGTATATATATATGTTTTAATTAAGGGAAAAAGAACGCGCAATATTTCATATAATAAAACTTTAACTCTTTTATTAAAAAATCTTATTATTATTTTAAAAAATCTTATTAAAAATATTTTTTTAATTTAAAAATCTCGTTTTTATTTATATGTTTATTTAGTTATATGTTTTGCTTTTTTCTCTCTTTCGAGTTTTTTTCCTGTTATCTTCATTTATTTTACATAAACTGTAGCAGTATCGACAAACCGATCAAGTTTATCTTTGTTGTGACACGTGTGTTTCAGGGATGTTCAATCTCACACAGATGGAAAATAGGCCAATGATTCTGATTGGGGGTTAACTGATCGTTATGATAATTAATCAACTATATTAACTTTTAATAATTATATTAAAACACATTCGGTTTTGTCGAAATGCGCACAGACAGTTTCGCAAATTTGTGTTAACGTAGCATTAATGCTTTACAGAACTAATTTTACAACATATTTACGTTGCAGCAAATCATAAAAGGAAACTTTCTTGCAAAATGAGTAACGCCTCGTCGATGCAGTACAAATATTTCCCGTATATTACTAAATATTTTAAAAGTAATGCAAATATTAGAATGTATTCAAAATTATCGCATATAGACGAAACCGGTAAAGCGAGTATGGTGGATGTCGGGTCAAAAAACGATAGTAAACGTGTAGCGATAGCAAGAGGATTCGTGAAGATAAATCCTATTATTAGTAACTTAATTGCGCAAAATAATGTAAAGAAGGGCGATGTGTTATCGGTGGCTCAATTGGCCGGTATAATGGCAGCGAAACGTACCTCTGATCTCATACCTCTGTGTCATCCGCTCTCCTTGTCTTATGTAAACGTACGCTTAAGATTAAACGAGGAATTGCATAGAGTCGAAATTACATCGGAGGTCAGATGTACCGGCAAGACCGGCGTCGAAATGGAAGCTTTAACCGCTGTGAGTATAGCGGCTTTGACGATCTATGATATGTGCAAGTATGCAGCCAGTCCTGGCACAATGCAAATATACGGTATAGAATTAGTATCGAAAACGGGTGGTACAAAGGGTGACTTTGCAATAGATAAAGCGTAAACGATATCTTTATCTTGCATGAATTATCGACAAGATGAAGTTTTATTCTGCTACGGTTATAATTAAATAATATAGAACAGAGTACAAGATTCCAAAAGATTCAAATATATTTAAACAAAAGAGATTATTGACGTGTTTAGATATTACTTATAATGTTTAATTATATGCACAAGATTTTACACATATTTTACATAGCAAGGGAGGATAATTATATTTTAAATATATATATATACACATATACATACATACATACACATACGTACGTACATACATACCTACATACATACATACATATACAAATATATATGTATACTTTTATACTTACATATATATATGTATATATATAATGTAATGCTTTCATCGCTGATATAAAATATAAATAAATGATGTAAAACATTAGTAATGAAAGCATTACTAATCCTGCATAATTATCAATTTTTAAAAAAGCTTACGTTTCCAGTCTTATGTATAAATACAAAAATATTATTAACCCTTTGCACTCGAGGCCGTTTTCGCGCGGACTAATTAGCAACTCGAAATGTTTTGTAGCTCTTTTGGTGAATTTCTTATCTCTAACTTAAAATGATTACACACACAAATTAACGCATAAAACTTTTATAATCATGTGGTGAACGAGAGTCACCTTTCGAGTTGCGGCATTAAATCATGTGGTGAGCGAGAATCACCTCTCGAGTGCAAAGGGTTAAGTATTTTTACATTTATATATGTGTGATTAGTATAAAAATAAATCACTGGTTACACATATAACAATGAAAATTATGATCATTCCAACATTTAATAAACTTTTAAAAAATTTTTTTCTTTATAATTTAAAGAAATTTTTATAAATGACATAAGATTTTAGATGTAGTATACAAAATCTTACATAAAAAACGATAATTATAAATTAAAATCATGAATAAAAAAAAATAGTATTAATAACCAGATGATTTGTATTAACCAGACAGATATATTTATGTGAGTAGAAAATATATCTGTGTAAGTTTAAACGAATATATATATATATATATATATATATATATATTTGTTTAAACGAAAAAGATTAGTTAACTAAAAAATTAAAAAAATTTTATTATGTACAAAATGTTAAGATATATAAAGAATTCGTACACATTGTTGTATGAAAGCCTCAGACATTAGGAGCAAAGTGCAATAACAGGAAATAACACAACGATGCTTGTATCTGGAAATGATTTCCGACTTGTGGTTTTTAATAAGCATTTAATATTATCGCGAGAAGAAACGCCGGAGACGAAAGCGCCCGTTAAAGAAAACACAAAGGGTTGGTAATACGTAAGCGGATCTTGCCAAGAATTATCCTATATTACAAGTCACAAATGATTCATATTGTATTTTTTAAGAATATTGTTACGTTGTTGAAAGATTCTATCGCAATATATTGTTTAATATACAAGAGAAAGGAGTTTTCTTGTGTGTATATTCCTTTATTTTATTATTTATGCGCAGGAGAAGATTGCCTTAGAAAAATAGCGAATACGCCATAAATCGCTTTATCCGTGAACGCTTTGCGAACGGATAGAAAAGATAGGTCGGATAGAAGTTCCGCGCTCTAGGGTGAGATGTGTATGTACGTCGATTGCTCCGGTAAATCGTGATAACATACGGCAGCATTGTCGCGGGAGTCGCGTGCGGTCGCTGGAATAAATACGTCTCACTGGTTAAGGGAGATCGCATCCGATGTCGGGGACCTCTCGGCGCAATCGCACGTGCCCCGATGGTACGGGTACGGCGCCACCGTGCCAGGATTTCCGAGCTTTTTCCCATCCTCCGTGAGGAGCGAAATTCAGTGCTCGGCCCGCAACCGTGTCGCACCATCCCCGACCGCTTCGACGCTTCGTGCGATCGCGGTCGAGTCTCGTGGAGATCGAAAGGACGAATGTGTCGTTAGCGATCGTTATCGAATTAAGATATTCAAAGATTACTGTGCGATTTTGTTTGTTACAATATTTTTAACAATGATAACTGCTAATGATTAAATTTTGATAAAAAACGCGAGAGATCGCTAATTATGCTCTGGACAATCTTTCGATATCGTGAGAACAGTGAAATCGATCTTGGTTTACGATAACGTGAAGAGCGAGGATATACGGACACAAGCGACAGTGACGACATTATGCCAACGATCGGCGTGATCCCGCGGGTGCTTCACGAAGGGTCGCGAATAAAGAGCGATCGTTCGGATCGGACGGTATTAGATAGGTCACTGTCGGGCGCGGAGCGGCGCGTGAATTAGATCGAGAGATGTGCGCGAAGTGAAAGATGGCCCCGTTCCACAGCATGGCCCTGCTGCTCCTGGGAATCGGATACCTGTTACACGCGGAACCACTTCACAGCGAACGCGGCATCGGTAAATGTCGTGCTTCCTCCCCCCGCCTTCTCTTATCTCCGGAAAATCTTCCCGACATTCTTTTGTATCCACAGCTCTGCGCTGCATCACGTAATTTCAGTTGCACCCGAAGTAATTTCGATCGCGCGAAGCACCGGCGCACGAGAGAGTGGCTTAAATCATTTTTATTATCGAATTCATCTCGCTGTTGGGCAAAGAGAATAAAATCGAAATGTACCGTTCGTAATGCATTAAAGAACAAAATATTTCGGCGTTCGTAAAGTCGGAGATGAAACTTGCAACCATCTAAATTTAATAAAAATTCGATTTCACAGTTAAATTTTTTTATACTGACTTTTTTTAATCAAGTACGGCAAAAGAATTTTTTTTATTCATTTTTAAATCGATTGTCGCTAGAAAGAAATTTCACATAAACTGAAATTTATTCATAATTATTTAATTCCGCAATTTTATATTTTGATTTTTTCGTGTTATATATGCTTTATGCTCTGCAGTATAGACTGATAATGGAAGATTAATTAATCGATAATAGAAGATTAATTAATCGAATCAAAGATTATACTTTTGAGAATTATAAGATCCAGTATTATATTTTTATCTTCAACAATTAATACACATATCTTTTTTGGAGCTAAAAGAAAAATTAATTAACAAAGTGATTAAAGGATCTACGCTCTTTAGCGAAAAGAGTACCTGGAAAGTAATTAACAACTCTCTTGTAAGATGATAATTCAACAAAGAGTCATGATTAAAAAAACGAAGATTGTGGCATTTATTTAAATATATTTTTGCAATTCCTGTTTTTTAAATATAATTTTAGTCTTTAATTACAAGAATAGTGTAATGTGCTGTGATCTTATTAAACAACGATATTACTAATTTGTCGTAAGTTTACCCTAATTGTTTTGCTGAAATTATTCCTCATGTTTTTATTATCATACATCCCAAGAACAATACGAAATCGGCATTAAAAATATATTTTCTACATGTTATGTTTTCGTTAGATAAAAATATTCAAATCTTGAAATATATTTATTCATTAAAAAAATTAATCAAATTGAACATATAGATCTGAAATTTTTGATTTAATGATCTAACATAATGTAATACATAATGTATGTAATATATAATTATTTATTATATAATATTATCTTATAATATTTTAATATTTTTTAATTATCATTTTCATAATTATGATTTATGAATACAAGCAAGTGTAAAATAAATAATTCATGCATAAATATTCCGTATTAGAAACATTCTGTTTTTTTTTTCTTTTTATCGGAGACTTCGAATACATTGTTTAAACCGCTGTAGTTCCGAGTAGGCGAAAGAACATCAGAAATAATAAGATGTCAACATACAGTTTATGTCTATTTCAGCGCTCTTTCATCTCAACGACGACACGTTCGGCAAAGGGGAAAAGTCGCAGCGCGGCACAAAGAAGACCTATTTTTTCAAAGACACACCGCAAAAATTAACAGTGGCCATAGGGCAGACCGCCATCCTGTTATGTCGTGTTAAAAACTTAGGAAACAGAACTGTGAGTCTCAATTGAACGTCACCGAGCCCTGCTTGATCTCATCGATCTTGAGAATAGCTCGCGTGCCTACGATAACTTAATGTGTTCGCACAATCCCTTCGCTGCTGATAAGTCAAGCGTAGCATGTTCATTAGAGTGTTCATTTAGATTCGATAGAGTTTCAAAAATGGGATTCTTTGCACGATGATAATCCATAATTTTTTAAAAGAAAGGATTTGTTCTAAAAAAGTGAAAACATCAGCGTTTTCTTATTCATGAACCAGTGCCAAAAAGTCAAAATCGATATTCTTATCGCTTGGGGCGCCTCCTTTAAAAATGAATCGCCGTTACGATAACTATGCAGTTATAAAGGAAGAAACTTCCTCCTAGTCCACGATTTCCTCTAGAACTCCATCCATTTTTCTAACATTTCAAAATGTTTGGAAAGGAATGCAAATGTTTCCTTCGAACTTGTTAATTACATATCTTTGTATCTCTAAATTCTCTCGGGTCTCGACAAAATTGACAGAAAATTTCATTATAATACGAGGTGAGGACACGAGCGCACAGGTTGAATCAGTAACATCAGTAGCAGCAACGAAGGGGTTGAGGGCAAACTGCAATTACCTGCACTTCATTCGTGGCGCCTCGCGCGTATGTGACCCAGGTGTCTTGGATCCGAAAAAGGGACTTACACATCCTGACGTCCATGTCGGTGACTTACACGAGCGACGCGAGATTTACGGTAGTCGGCAATCCGGAGACCGACGACTGGAATCTGCGAATAAATTACGTGCAACCGCGGGACGCCGGCATTTACGAGTGTCAGGTTAATACAGAACCGAAGATATATAGAGCCGTGGCACTGAAGGTTTTGGGTGAGTTTCCCTACAAGAGGCGAAACGCGCGCCTCCGCGAACCCCATAAATCGCGCTTAAAGATCTCCCCGGGCGTCTTTCGCGACCAGTAGGAACCAATTGTTTTAACTTCTCCCCTTTTTGACCGTCCTACGGCGATCACGTTTCGTCTCTCGCGTCGCCGACGACGATCACGACGACGACGATTCGCTGAGCTTTTGAAATGAAGTAGAATCCATTTTCCAAGGTAGAATCCGACGCGGATAGTAATACGATCTTGCGGGTCGTTTCTCGAGTGTAATAAAGCCAATCGCGAGAGCGATGCACTCTGCTTCGATTTTTCATTCTTCTCCTCCTCTCGTCGTTATTGCTGTTTCTATCAGATATACAGGCGAGGATCACGGGTTCCCAGGAGTTATACATCAGGAAAGGCAGCACAATCAGCCTGACCTGCATCATAGAACTACAGGATCTGCCTCCAAGCAACGTGACCTGGTACCATGCCGGTGCAGTAATCGATTTCGACGGTCCAAGGTACGGGAGTGGTCGATGATTATACCTTTGTAAAATACACAATTAGTTGATGGAATCGTCGCTTGAACGACACTAATATCGCGGTGGAACGAACAATCGAATTTAATCGATGTAATCTCTCGTCGGTTTCGAAATCGCTTCTGCGCGCACGCAAAGCCGTGGCATCGAAAAATCATTAGTTTTCAACAGTTTGCGTGGATGATTCTATTCTTCTGCCCCTCAAGAATCGTTGTCACATCGATGAGGATATATATCGCGAGCGAATTTTAACGCGGTCGATTGGAAAATTGGATTGACGCCGGATTTGCGAAACGGAATGACGCAATCTAGCGTCAGGCGTCGAGATAAATGCGAAATAAACCACGCACACAAACACACACATACACATAAATGTGGATTTTGGTGGAAACTTTCATAAGTCAGTTCTCGGAAGTAACGCTCTTACGTGTTACATTCGACAGGGGTGGCGTATCGTTGGAGACGGAGAAGGGTAAGCGTGGTACCACCAGCAAGCTCCTAATAACGCGTGCTCAACTTAACGATAGCGGTAATTATACATGCGCTTCGAGCAAAGTCACCCCGGCAAGCGTCATGGTACACGTGCTAAACGGTGAGCAAAATACCGGTGGTAATATCAGAAGCGGAAGGGAGGTTGCGACGAGGGGATTGCGACGGCTCATTTCGAAATTCTCCGCTTCGCGATCGAGCGGGCGAGGGAAGAGCGTAACGTACTACATTGCGAAATTACTCCCCGAGCGCGTTTCGCGATAAGGACATACATTTGTTTTAATTCGCACTCGCAATCTCCCAGATTTCTCGCGTGCTTTCTCTCTCTCTCTCTCTCTCTCTCTCTCTCTCTCTCTCTCTCTC